>VZRZ01002880.1:158166-189762 GCA_013398175.1 Climacteris rufus
GGCGAGGGGGGCCCGGCCGCGGGGCAGCAGGAGGAGCAGGAGGAGGAGGAGGAGGAGCGCGGCCCGGGCGCGATGGACCAGTGCGTGACGGTGGAGCGGGAGCTGGAGAAGGTGCTGCAGAAGTTCTCGGGATACGGGCAGCTCTGCGAGCGCAGCCTGGAGGAGCTGATCCAGTACGCGGGAGGGCTGCGCAGGGAGATCCTGCAGACCGAGAGTACGTGGAGACCCCCCCCGCACCCCCCTTTGCTGAGGGGACGCGGCCCCGCTCCTACCCCCGGCGGGAGAAAGCCCAAAATTTGGGGCGTTGTGGGCTGGAGACCCCCCAAAACTTCGTGCTTTGTGGGCTGGGAACCCTTCTAGGGAGAGCCCTCGCTCCAGGGATCCCCCACGCTGAGAGTTCTGTGCTGGGGGGCTGAGCCGGGGGTCTCCTCCCTCGCCCCCTGCAGCTTTGGGGGCATTGCTGACAGGGAAGATTTAAAAGGTGGGAGCAGTGGAGGTTTAGGTTGGATATCAGGAAAAGGTTCTTCACCCAGAAGGTGGTTGGGCGCTGGAATTGGCTGCCCAGGGAAGTGGTCACAGCACCAGCCTGACAGAGCTCAAAAAGTGTCTGGACAACGCTCTCGGGCACAGGGTGGGATTGTTGGGGTTGTCCTGTGCAGGGCCGGGAGCTGGACACGATGATCTTGGTGGGTTCCCATCCAACTCAGCAGATTCCGTGATTCTGTGAGAGGTCTCGGCCCTCCCGGGCCTCCCCTGCCTCGTGTGTGCTGCTGGCAAGGTTTGTTTGTCCCTGGTCAGCAGGTCTGGCGTGACCCTGGCCAGTGTGTTCATAACCCTTCGTGTTGGGTCACAAAGGGCTTGGTCATCCCAGGGGAAATGCAGAGAAAATACGGGAGGGCTGACCTGCTTGCTTCCCCTCTCTGTTTTCTTTTCTATTTTTCTCTCGTTTCCTGTGTCCCTGAGTTGTGCTCCTTTGCTGTGGGTGGGTTTGGCGGTGCTCAGGGCAAGGCCACGCCGAGCAGGAGGTAAACACGAGCCTTGTCTCTGTGTCACAGCTGTGCCCGGCACTTGTCTGGGCTGTAAACACGGGGCATTTAAAGCTTGCGAAATCCCCGAGAGGGAGGGAGGCAGTGCCTGTTTATTGATGCGGTGGGAGGGAATGGAGAGGCAGCTGAAGCGATTGACCCAAGGCCACGCAGGAAACGAGTGATGGGTCAGGGATTAAAAATAGGAACTTGCCCACTCCTGAAACCAAACTTGAGAGCAACTGTGCTGCTGCTCTGCTGTTGTTTTTGTTTGGTTGGGGGTAAAACCGCGGTGTTTGTCGGGGTCTTGTGCAGATGTAGGTGTCAGGCTCACTCAGGAGCGTGGATCATTCCAGGAGCACGAGCAGGGCTGTGCTGGAGCTGCTCTGTGTGTGCCCAGCAGTTTCTGTGGAGAGCACACATGGTATTCCTATTATGAGGCATTTATTTGGGATGAAATAACGCTTGGTCTTTTTGATATTGTTTTGAACTGTGTTCCACTAATTGTTATTTGTGCTGTTTGAAACAGTCTGGGCTTTGGGCATTGGGGACAGTCACTAAAATACGTGTCTTCACAAACTGAGGTGCTGACCTTGCCTGGAGAGCTGTGTGTGTGACCCTCACACTTGTTTTGGTCATTTTTGGGCTATAAAGGTTCGCTTGTGACATTCCTGTTGCAGGTCCAGAGCTTTTACTCTGTTTGTAATCAATTTAGAAGGTTCCAGTGTGTGATCCCTTCAGGGCCCTCATTGGGTTTTCCATCCAGGCTTGGATCAGGAGTTTTTGGGACTGTCAGTGAAGGCTTTGGACATACTTTCAGCACTTACCAAGTGATGCTGTCCCAGAGAGCACATCCCAAACTGACCTTTCTTTTAGTAAGTGCTCTAGAATGAAGGCAGTGTGTTGTTAATGCACCCTCAGACATCTGGGAACTCCTTCAATTTTGGCATCTGAGGGTGAGCTGGTTTCACAGGGGCCAAAATTCTTACTATTTTTTTTCTTTAACATGTTATTTATAACTTTCTAACAAGAACAGGTATTTTCAGCTTTTATACTCTCTATCTTGAGGATTTTTGAAAAGGGATAGTATTGAAAGCAGCCAGATGTCTTAATGTGGAACTCTAATTCAGGGATATGAACTGCAGAAATAGGCTGTGTGTGTAATTTTGAAGGGAAAAAAGGAAGAGAAATGAAAGCCCTCACTGCTGGAGAAGAAGTTAATGCTGTAGGACAAGATCTGAGAGCAAAGATGTATGAAAAGACCTTAAATAGGCAGTGGATATAAAAAGGAAGTGGGTGGAGAGAAAGAAACTATTAGAAACTGCTTTAACCTCTAAACTGGTTTTCTTTTCTCCCCCTCACACAGTCTCTAAAATTGTCTTGAGCTGTTAAAGCCTCAGGACAGACCAGTCCTATGCTCAGACCTGTGAATGGGAACACAAAATTTGTTTTTCTTCTCTATTCCCTTAATATGTCTGTCTTTCTGAAGTAGCCAAGGAAGATTGCATATTCTTGGATGGTATAAGTGTGTCTGACTGAGCAAACTTGGCTTTGGACTGCCTTGTGCTCAGTGTCTGCTGGCCAATATATTTAAATTTTTGTTTAATTGTGCAGGTGCTCACACATCACAGAGAGAAGCTGTGGTGTCTGTGAACCCTGAATTACCAGGAGGGCTGGCTGCAGCTTTCTCCTGCTCCTGATTTAGTGCAAGTATTTAGTGCATAGTTTGATTAGAGCTGAAAGGCAGGGGTGCAGAGAGAAACCTTTTACAGCTCTCATGGCTTTTCCTCTGCAGACATTTTCATTGCTTTACTGGAGTTGGGTTTCTGCTGCACTGTCAGGGGCCAGTAATTCACTTATTTGCTTGGGGTAAAAGCAGGCACCCATGTGGGTTGTTTGGGTTTTAGCTTAATGGCTTTCAGAAAGTCCATCTCAGCCTCTCTCTTTGTTGGGGAATGAGTTTTTCCATGTTGCTTGTTGCATAATCTCTGGCTGGTCATTTCATCATGGCAAAATTCATGAGACAGTCAAAGCTCCTTCTTGTTATTTTAGATGTTTGTCGTTAAAGTTAAATGGGAGCTGAGAAATAATGGTTATTCTTGAAATAATTTTAGGAGGTGAACTTAAGAATAGTTGAGGGAAATGTTTGGTTTTAATTTGGGATGCACAGAGTCACTGGAGTGACTGTTGCAGTGTTTCTACTCCTCACTCATCCACTAAAAACAAATTACAGAGCCCCACTAGCCTTTTTCCTGGGAGTTGATCCTTGGCTTCATGGGACTGGAGGGAGAAAAAGCCATGGTAAAGTTATTTTCTCTCTTTGAACCTATGGCTGTTGCAAAAATGCTGTTGAAGGTGGCTCCGTGGGTGACAGAGTCAGCAGCAGCATTCTGAGGGTGCAGGAAGGAAGGGGTCTGGAAAAAGTGGCTGTGAAATTATTATCCACTCCCTATTACTGCAGTTTGTTCTGGATTTCCTTTGCTCTTTCCAAAACCTGGGGTTTTAACATGCTGCAGAAACCAAAGGCTTGTTCAAATATGAAATCAAAAAGGAACAAATATAAAAAGCAAACACATTTTCCATAAAATCCTTCTTCTAAAGAGATATTTTGGTGGTTTTGTTTTTTTCACATGAATGCTTTGGGTCTGGAGTATTAGGGAGACATTTCTGAGCTGCTCTCCCACTGAAATTGGCCTTCCCTGGCAGTTGAAGGCTGCTAAGTCTGTGTCCTTGTAGGAAAAATTCTTCCTGTAGAATAAACTTTGAGAGAGGACAGACCTTTAGAGGTAAGACTGGAAAAGAGATTCTTCTTGTATTTTTAAATCAAAAGCAGGAAGAAAGGACTGGAGGAAAGCACCAAAAAAAAGTAATTTTTTTTTCTGACTCAAGCTTCTGAGTGCTGTTTGAATCAAGGCATAAGGGGTGGAAGCTGTGAAGTGCTGTGATGTGGTCAGGGGCCTGTAAGCCTGTCCTGTTTATTATTTTGTTCACAGAATGGGTCATACAGCATTGAACCTGTTGCTGGACATCAGCTAAGAAATGTCACAGTTTCCAGAGAATAAATCTCCTAACAAGGAGCTGTGGATGTGATGGCCACAGGTCCTTCATGGACAGCTTCTCCTCCACAGGGGGGAATTGGAAACTGTTCAGAGCTGCTGCCACAACTCAGGAGGCAGAAGTTTCCTTCAGCTCAGAGTCCCACTGAAGTGGGTGGCAAGAATTAATTGGGCCCTCATTAATCCTTATTTTACTTGCACTCTTACTGTGCTTGCACCCTGTTGAAGTTAAACGTGTTCTCATGCACCTTTAGGGTCTGTCTCAAAGCAAACTGATCCTGCAGCAGCTTCAGTAGCTTTCTGTTATGTCCTGAGAGATTTGTGGATTGGGTGTTTCTTTGAGATGTTTATTCATCTGCTGGGACTGAGACACATGAGAAGTTTCCATGAATTTTTTAAACTGTTGCACTTGTTCAGTGTTATTGTGCACCCAGCTGGGTTCCTCATTCCACAGGAGAGTTTTCTCACAGGTGAATTCCTGTACAGCTGCCTTCATTTAAACTGATCTTGCTTTGCAAATACACTCTAAATTGCATTTCTTGCTTTTAATACCACTTTTTGTCTTTGTATGTTGCATATGATGAGATTTCATGTTACCATTTGCTTTAACAAGTTAATAATTTGCCTCTCTTTTGTCTAGATCAAGATGGGGACTTGTCAGGAACGATTTCACTTGTTATGACACAATGTTGTAAAAGAATAAAAGACACAGTCCAAAAACTGGCCTCTGACCATAAAGACATTCACAGCAGTGTCTCCCGAGTTGGAAAAGCCATTGACAAGGTATTTATTTTGTGATTTGACTGTATTATCAGATTATAACACACAAAGCTGGGGGTTTTGCTACAGCTAAGCTTAACTAAATCTTCTGCCAACTACAGAAACAAAGGTGAGCCAGTGAGGTGTGCAGTACTTGCTTTCAGAACTCAGTGCAGACAGATTATTCCTTCTGGATGCTACAGAACTTAGTAATATTTTGTGTTTTATCACTTTAGCAGAATGTTTTCCTCAGTGTCTGTCTCAATAAGAAATACTATTTGTTTTTACTTACGTGTGTGTGATTATATATATTTATATACTTCTAGTGAAATTGTCAGTAGCAGGTAACTCAGAAGTGGCATTTTGTTCTGGAATGCTGTGGAAGTGGCTGCCCCATCCCTGGAAGGGTTGAAGGTCAGGTTGGTGGGACTTAGAGCAGTCTGGTCTAATGGAAAGTCCCTGCCCATGGCAGAGGGATTGGAGATATCTTTAAGGTCCCTTCCAACCTAAAACATTCTGTGATTCTGTAAGAACAGAGAATTTTTATAGAAGGATGTTTTGTGCCTATTTCAGGGATGTTTTTGGTACTTAATGTGGGTGGAGTAGATTCAGCATCTCATAGTCTCTGTGCTCTAACAAATAGGAAGGTAGGGCAGCTTATCCTTGGTCCTTTATATATGAGACATGAATTCCAGGTTCAGCAATAACTGGCATCTGAATATTTTTGTACCAATTTTTAGGTGAATATTAACAATTCTTTGAAATGATACTAAAGAGGTGCTGTATGTCTCCTTTCAGGCCATGCTCTTCTCCATCTCTGTGTTTTATATAAAGTAGTTCTGTGTTAGGGAGTCTTGTACTTGCTTTTATGGACATTTTGTGATAGTTTCAGATCAAAATATGCCTCTGACAGGGTCTAAGCATTTGGTTTGAGGTGCATCTTGGAATCTTCTTAAGGAAGACACTTGTAAATGAGTCTTTCCACTGGACAAAGACACTTGCAGCATTACACAATATTAATTTATCCTTTGGGAATCTCCTTTAAACTTTGCTAGTAATGCTAATCTGCTAAAGCATATTGTAACAGTGGTGTGATGAAGAAGCACAGTACATAATGCTGCTTTATTGGGCAGAATGTTCATGAAACTCTCCTGTTTTTTGGTTATGTCTATGACTGACCATCATGGAGAGTTCAAACTTTGTCCTAATTGCTTTAATCCACACGTCACTGTTATCCAAAGCTTAAGGATGCATCTGTCTCAAATCCTTGCTGCTGTATCTAAACCAATTAAGTAGAGTAAAATTCCATCCTTATTACCAGCTTGGAGCCTGAAATAAATCTACATAATCTTGTCCTAAGTTTTAAACTTTCCAGTTCTCCTTTAGCAAGTGGACTTTGTACAAATGCACTTTCAGGTTTAGCCATGCTTTCTTCATTTAAATCATCTGAGGTAGAACAGCCCCAGGTCATATGTAGAGGATGTAAATGTTCAATGGAAATTGCTGATGGTATTTCTTACAAGCCAAAAAAACCACTTGCAAGCTTAATAAAGCTTAGGCTTGACTCTAATCTCCAAATTGCTGTTTCAGTTGTCAAGGGAATAGTTTTTCCAGGGTTCAGTCCTGCTGTTTTAAGTTTATCTACTATTTTTCTTTGAAAAAGAATAGATGTAAATAAAAACATTTTTAAAAGTTCAGATATGTGGTTTGGTAAAATAGTAGAAAGGAGCCCATTAATCTGCTCTGTTCCTCTTGGGTGTCAGAAGGGCTGTGTCAGTGAGCTCTTCAAAAATGAGCTCAGCTCGCTGTGTGCAGTGTGCTTGTTCCTCTGCATTTTCAATCTCATTGTCTGGTGTTTGCATCAAAAGATTAAAAGCAGTGGGGACTGCATGAGCCCCCATTTCTGCTTGTAATTCAGGATGTTGTTCTGTGAAGTTCAGAGCACAAGTTAGGATTGTCTCCTTAAATATGTCCTTGCTGGAACTTTTGTTTTAATGCAGGTAGTTTGAATTTTATTAGTTTTCCCCAACTGTAGTATCTTAAGGGAACTACTTTAAAATGTACCCTGAAGTCTTGGCCTCTTTGTCAGGTGAATGCATGTCATGTTTAAATCCAGGTGGAATTCAGCATGTCCCTGAACAGTGACATTTGAAGGAACTGTTCCATATGTACTTAATGCAGTTTCCCTGTGCTGCTGGACAAGATGCTTGAAAGCTGCCAGCAAAGTCTTTGTTGGCACCCAGTCCCAAACTGGAATTGCCCTCCCCCATCCCTTCACCATAATATACTTAAGCTTAAAGCAATAGAAGTCATTAAGTGTAATTGATGTAGTGAATTGATTCTCAACACCTTCTGGTCAAAAGACTGCTGCTTCCAAAATAAAACACTCATTAGAATTTAAGGAAGCACAGCCCTTGCCTTGATTAATGAGATGGGAGTTTTGTTTCTGTCACATGTGAATCCTCACTTGTTTTATAGACAGATGCACATCTCCAAAACACAGCTTGTGGTCTTCCTGACTGTGCATGCTGAGGCACAGATCGATGGCCTGGTTTGAGATTGGGAAACATGCTAATACTGGTACCAATTTCATGTGACACAGCCAAGTGACAGCTCTTGTTGCATGTAGAATCAACAAACTTCCTACTTAGCAACCTTGGATTGTGCAAGAACTTGATGTATTATCTGCCAGTGACAATGTCAGGTTACATTTCTTTTTTCCTATAATGAGCAAAGGTTATACCCATATATAAAGTTGAGTCTGGTCAGTTTTTAAGTTATTGTAGTCGTGGCTTGTGAACTTGGATGGGCCCTAGATTTGTCTGCCTGCAGAGTTCACTCCGAGAACAGAAACCCTTAGAGCAAAATGAAGTTCAAACTTGGCATCAAATACATTGAAGTCTGAAATGCCAGAGCTTTGTGTGCTGGTTGAAAGTTTATCTAATAAGCTGAACCCTTTTTTCATAGTAGTTCTACGTGGCCTGCATGCATGTGAACCATGAAAGGCTTCCCTTTCTTCCAAAGAGCATTTTCTCCTTTGAAAGGAAATGTTTGCATCCAGTTTTTCTGTATTGTACCAGCAACTGCTCTGCTTCCAGAGCTCATCATGTCGCTGTTGTTCAGCAAGTTGTTATCAGGTAGCTCACTCATCAGAGTCCCTGTAAATCAATCACTCTTCTGGAATGATTTGAATTCATCTCAAAGCATGTTTGATGGGCTGGTAAATATTTTCCCTCTAGCAGCAATTTGTCTGAGTAGTGGTTAAATGCCTTCATTTAGCAAAGTCAGTGGAGCAAAGGGTACTTGCTTCCATTTTCGTCTGAATTTTAGATCTGTCAAAAGGCCAACATTTGAATCCAGTCTTTGTTTTGGGAAAGCAAACTTTTACCTAAGTTGGTGTTTGTTTCATGTAAAAACTTACACGTGAACACACTAAAAACCTTTACTGAGCATCATTTAACTGTGTTGCTGTGAAGAATGGGGCTAAATAAATACAGTCTTTGCAAGTTGAGCTTTATCTTATGTGCAAACAGGTTGAACAGAGAAGGTAAACAAATGTTTTATTTGTATTTTGGGCCAGAATTCAGCAGGAATGCACAAAGTAATCTCAACTGAGTAACTGAGGAATAAAACTGCCCTTACTCATCATCCTTCTTCATATCCTGTTGGTATGAATAACATGGGGGGTTGTATGTTGTTAAAATGGTCCATCCTGTGTTTGTGTGCATCTTGAAGTCATCACATTCTAGTAATTACTGGTAATGTGCTGTGCATTGTATCATTGGTGTATTTAGCACTTAATATTCTACATTTTGGCCCTAGGCTTACTAATTAAGCTGTTAAAAAAAGATTTGTTTCTCAGCAATTTTAACTGACACTTAGGTTATTTCATGGTTTTTTGGGGTTTAAGCTTTCTGGAGTTTTAAACTTTAACTAAGAATTTCTTTTAACTTTTGCAATCCTATTAAACCCCACTTGCTGTCAGTTAGCATACTGTTAGCATTTACAAAACAAAACTGAGGGTTGCAGTCACCAGCAGATCCTGCATGTGTGACAGTTGTGAAATACATAAGCCAAAGGCAAGTGATAATTTGTTCTGACATGTGGCAGTCACTCACTAATCTGTGCAGGCAGTTCCTGAAGCTCCTCAGGACTCAGAGCTGTAGAATCCCACATATACAAATCTCAGAAATTGTTTAAAACAAAGCAAAAAAAATACTGGAATGAGAACCTGGTCAAGACTGGGTTGGTCAGAGAATGACTGAGGTCCTCTGATGGGACTTGATACCTTTTATGTGACTTAAAAATATCTCATGGTGGGGTTTTGAAAAGATTCACAAGGCTCATAGGTCTGGTGTTTCAGAAGAAAAGGAGCATTTTGTGAGAGCACTGAGCTAATTAGTTCCACCCCCTCTGCCCCAAGCAGTGAGAATGATGTGATGGTGTTTGAGGCAGAGGTGCAGCTTTAATGGTTGGTAACTGTCCAGAAGGAAACAATCTCTGCTTAGGGGGTTATATCATAGCTAGGACTTGGAATTGCATGGAGAAGAGCTTAAAGTCGATTGTTTTTGGATTACTTATGATCTCCACCCTAGAAACTAAGTAACAAAAGCAAGCTTGTGTATTCTGAATCCTGCCTCCCACATCCTTTAGTGCTTTATTGATGGGTTTCTGTTACCTGCTGGTGGTGGTTGGACTTTGATACCAGAACCAGCAATGGTGGTGAACCTTGAAGGGTTCAAATGGTTGGCACAATAAGAACAGCATTATTGAGCCTTCAAGTGCTGAAGTTTTTAGAGATCCAGCTTAGAGATGAACAGCATGACAAGAAGCTTACAGGTTAAGACACCCAAGTGAAAATGTTGTTAAATGTGAGACATGAGTCAGTGGCAGTAATGTAAATGCTCACCTTGCTCCACCATCTCAGAAAGATGGAAGAGACAGTTTGTTAGGCTGAGGTTAATGTTTAAGGGAGTTTGCTGGGAGCTGTGTGTGCAGGGATGACAAGGCTGCCCCTCTCTCATGATGACACAGAGCAGCATCAAAGGGGATGTGGAGGTGCTGATGAAGGAAATTAGTAAGTGGTGAGTAACAGGAAGGTGCAGTGTGAAGCTGAGCTGTGCACAGGAAGGTCTCTGCTGCCAGCTGGGTGTGATCTGCCCTGCCTGCTGTGACAGCAGCCTGTGTGTGTGAGGTGGGTGTTCCCATGCTCTGCAGGGCTACTGTGGGTCCTACAGCTGGAACTGCTGTTCTCACTGAACTGCTGATTTATGAAGCTCCTTTTTGGGAGGGAGCTGTAGTCATCAGATCAGGCAGCAAGCAATGCACTGACTTCCAGACTCTGTTTTGCAAGGGGTTTGTTTTAAGCAGTGAGTGAGGATTTTTATTAAAATTAACCTCCTTGCCCTGATCATAAAACATGTTAGCAGTTAAAATGCTGGTTTATATCTTGGATTGGAATAAATGTTGCTCTTCTGCTGCCAGGAGGCACAGTGCCAAGCAGTGCCAAGTGTTACTGGAGAGTCAGCGTGACAATATCTGTAGTTATTCCTGGAATATGTCCCTAGGCCACTGGCCTAAAAATACACAGCAGTGGGATCATCTGGGTTGGATCTGTAAAAGATCTCTTGGATCTTCAAAGCTCATCCTGTTGTTGGGATGCTGAGGTCTTCAGAGATTTGAATTTCATTGTTTGGGGGTGAGGAGAAGTGACTTTTTGCTTTTTTCAGAATTGTCTACCACCCAACTATGTAAAAAATCCTTGAGTTAAAGCTTTTGCTTGTAATTTGGTGTGCTGTAGTGACAGAGATGAATTGATAATACTGTCTTGATTCTAGTGTAGGTGGTTTTGGTTTTTGTTCTTTATACATTTTCAGTTTTCACATATGGAAAAAGCCTTTTCTGCAGCTAGTTCCTTGAGAAAGGCATCATGGGCTGGAAAGCCCCTTATTAGTTAACTAGATTTCTAACTTTCTAGCTCAACCTGTAATTTGTCAGTGTAATTCCTTAGGGCAAATAATATTCAGACTTGAAACGAACAAGGCAAAGGATTTCTTCTTCCTTCACAGGAGATAATGAAGGAAGCTGACATACATTTCACTCTGCAGATAATTGAGGGCCAACTGAGTAATCTGCAGAAGGCATCAGGGTGGAGACACAGGCGGCCTGCACAATGAAAGAAAAAGCACGGGGAGGGGGGGTGAGGAGTTCCAGCCTATTCACTGTGGGTTTGTGTGTTTCAGAATTTTGACTCGGACATCAGCAGTGTGGGGATAGATGGGTGCTGGCAGGCTGACAGCCAGAGGATCCTCAACGAGGTCATGGTGGAGCATTTCTTCCGGCAGGGGATGTTGGATGTAGCTGAGGAGCTTTGCCAGGTAACCAGAAGTTGAAGTTTATCCACCTGCAAAAGAATTCTTGGTGTAAACCTCCTTATTTGAATGTTTCAGGGCATATTTAAACTGTCAGAAAACCAGCAGATCAATCCCATCGTTTTTCATGCTTTTAATAAAAAGTGCCTTTTTTTTTGTTTGTTTCAGGAATCTGGTCTATCAATAGATCAAAGTCAAAAGGAACCATTTGTGGAATTAAATCGAATATTGGAAGCATTAAAAGTTAGAGTTTTGAGACCTGCACTAGAGTGAGTTTACTCATTTTTTTCCCCTCCTTTTTTGTTTTTAAATGCTTATAACAGTTCTTTAGTTTTTCACTTTCAACACTGTCTTTAGTATATTCTGATGTGTCCCTGTTTGTCCTTTGAGAGGGGTAGTTGCTGAGTGTACCCTTTCCTTTTCTGTCCCTCCCCATGGGAAGTGCTTAACTCTTTCTTAGATTAAGGATGAACTTTAATCATTTGAAGAAGAAACATCACTTGGAGGAAAGGTTGACTGCTGTGATGGTGCTTGGCCTTCTATTGAATTATTAGTGAACCTTATTATTAGTGAACCTTATTTTTTAGAGAACCATTGAGAAGGATCCCAGGACTCATTAAAGGTGTTGGGTCCCACCAGGGCTTTGGGGTGAGCAGAACTTGACATGGGATCCAAGTTCTCACTTCCCCTCTAGTCACTCTCCCTTTCCAGACGAGGGACCAGAGGGTGGGAAGAGCCTGGGTCTGTCAGGGACACTTAGTGAGATTCCTCCAGAACAAAACAGTCAGAAAACCTCTAAGAAACCCTGAGCCTGAGGTTTTTTTTAAGCTTTTCTAAGCTTAGGTTGTCTCAGAAGTAAGAAAAAAAAACCCACAACACAAAAAACAATGAACCTAACAGAGCAACTAAACCAACTTCGAAGTGACCTTTTATAAATGAAAACAGTGAAACCAAAGCAAATTCAAAATTTCTGTGTTTCATTCCAGAGCATAATTCATATACTTAAGATAGAATTGTTTTCATTACTCAGTTAAGTACATTTTCATGTTAAAAAATGTTTTCTTTTCCCTTTACCATGAACCATAATGGGTGTGTCAATTCAGCACTTACTGGCATCTAAACTAAGTGCAGGGGCACTGATATTCAAACCCTGGAGTTCATCAACTAAATCCTGCACTATGCCTCTGGGTCATGCAAAGTTTGACCTAAATAGTTGGTCTTTGAATGTCTTAGTTCTACAGGTGGAAAGCTGGGGTGGTTTATTGCTGTTGGATTGGCTAATTGAAGGGAAGCAACACTGATATTACAACTGAAACAGGATTTACTGTCAGCTACACCACGTATTTCTTGTAGTTCAAATAGCAACAGAGCTGTTGTGAGGGATAATCCCTGAGGAACAGTAATTTACTGGTGTATCTATTCCCTTGAAATCTCTAAATTCATTTTAGCTGCAGTTTGCAATGCTTTAGGCCTTACTTGTTGCTACTTGTAGTTTCTGCAATGTGTTAAATATTTTTCAAACAAAGGAGAAGGCATGGTTGTCCCTCAGAGGAATTCTTCTTTTCCAGCTGAATGGGCAGACAATGGGGTGTATTGTCAGCACAGTTTGCGTGTTGGTCTCCCCCCTCCCTGCCTTCTTTCTGTGTATAATGTTTATTCTGTTTAAGCTGGACAGTCTGCCTCTCTTAGCTGCTGCTGGGCACAGAGGGGCCTTATTTGTAGTGTTGCTGTTTATGTAAAAACCATGGCTGTTGGGGAGGATGACCAGCATGTGACAAAATGTCATGGTTTAAACCCTCTGCTTTGGGATGGAACTGCCCAGTTATCCCACAGAAGTGCTGATGCTTGTGAAGGTGTTCCCCCTGTTATTTCCTGGCAGATGTGAGTGTTCAGGAGGAGGGATGGAAACCACTCCTGTGTGAATGGTGTCCATGTGGCAGAGAGAGAGGGGCACTGTGCTCCTTGGGCTAAAACTGGCATCAGTAAATAAAGCTTGAGGGCTGCACAAAGCAGTCCCAGGCTGGCCCATGGCAAGGTCAGGCTGCTGAGCAGAAAGCAAGTGGGACACAAGGGTGATTAATTACAGTCTCCTGAACCAGGAAGGGGAATATAGCAGGGCTTATCCATGCAAAATTGTGGAAGATTGGGATTAAAAGGTAACCAGTGTCTCTGGCTCTGCCAGTGCTCTGTGCCTGTACTTGGCTTAACTCAGTGCTGGAAACAAAACAAACACAGGTGGCTCCTGGTCACTGCCACGGGAAGGGAGTTGTCAGATTAATGACTTAATGAAAAGACTTTCAAAGCCCTGCTGAGGTGCTAGAAAGAAATTAGTATTTGTGTCTCAAAACCACCTCCCCCCAACTGTATTTTTTATCTAGATTTTCTTTCTAATACAATTTCCAACATTTAAAAACACAAGCTTTCAGATTTAAATAGAATATGACTGGCCATAACTTCTTTGTTTTCCCTTGTGGGGTGTGCAGGTTGACTTTTGTAGATGCCCAGTCTGGCTCTGCATTCTAAGATGTGAAATCTCTGTACCCCTGCAAGATCCCATTAGTTTCCAGTGACTTTTCTCACTGTAATTTGGTGATGGGACAAGGAAATCCAGGGTTTTTTTCTGGGTGTATTCTGGCCCTTCAGAGCCCAGGTTGGGCCTCCCTTTGAGGGTGGGAATGACTTGGAAGTTCAAAGCTTTTGGCTGTAATTTGGGGAAGAGATGCTCTCTTCTCTTCTGCCTGTGAGCAGCAAGGTGCACAGGTCCTGGTATTTGCTGGGACCTTGGGCTATGATTTCAATTTTATCTTTGCTAGGTTTTGTTAAATTCATTTTAACATCTAAATCCCATGTGGGAGCTGAAGAGAGCTCTGTGTGCCTGTGGTTTGCAAAGTATAGTGTAAACTTTAAAAAAATTCAGATGGATTTGAGTCTCAGAAGTGAAAACACTCAGAGTGTCATTTTGAGAGGAGGTAGGAAGACAGGTGATGTGACTACTAATAATTTTGGACAGTCATAGAGAAGATGTGGGTTGAGTGTTTTAAACCTCCCTGGCTGGTTTTTTGTTTTTCTGTTGGAAATAGGAACAGCACGTCCCAGACCAAGCACCTCAGGCCTTGCTTCTGTGGTTGCTTTCTTTTGATACAAATCTGTGCTGCCACTCAAAGGGCTAAAAATGGAAAGCCTGCCTAAAAGCTAATTTGGAAAAATAGGCTGGACCTCAGCAAGATGAAGTACTCTGTCATGTGGGTGCAAATATTGGCAGGGACAGGATGGAGGCTCTTTTGATGCAATAGAGATTAATATCTCGTTGATGGGACTGTGGACTACTCCTAGTGTTTATTTGTAATAGTTTTTTGTCCTTCATCTGCCTATTAGTCTATGGTTGTTAACTTCAGGCTCTTTTTGTAGCTGGGATTGAACTTTAGTGCCACTATATCCTGTTTAAACCATGCACTCTGATCATAAAAATAGAATTAAAACCCCCCCAACTTATAAAAGCACCCCAAAACCCACTCAGCACCCATGGTTAGTGAGTGTGCTCATCCCTCCTGGGGGAGAGTACAGTGCTGACAGGCTGCTCATCTGAAAGTGCCTGAGATTGGGAACAGTAGGGCCTGTTCTTAGTTCAAAGGCTCCATTTTTCACTGTTTCCTACTGAAAGGTTACTGTGTCTTTACAAAGCCTTGCCAGTGAAGTCAGACTCCTGATACTTCCACCACAACAAATTGAAAGTGGATACTTGCTCATTAATGCTACATCATAATGCAGAAGGCTGACTTGCTTTGAAAGCCTTCCCAATACTGTAAGGAAGCTTAATTTTCCCATTTTAGTATTGATTGAAAAGAAGCCTCACATACCCTATTTTTTTAAGGAACAGAGACTTCCTCACTTCCTTGCTAAAAAGTGAAAAGCTTTTTGCTTAATAGGGCACCCAGAGTGAAAATAGTAGAACTAATTAACACTAATGAGAAACAGATGTACTGGAGAACATTGAAACTTGAGGTTCTTAAGAGAAAGATTGGATTGATTTAGGCCTGACTGAATTGAATTAAAGGAAAAAAAAAAAAAACAGCACCAAAAAAACCTCCCAAAAAAACCCCAAGAAAAGGCTAGCTAAATTCTAAATGATAAAAAAAACATTTTTTAGGAAATGCTTTGAAAATTTCAGTTCATTTTACTTGGTGTGTATTTAAGAATTCTTTCATGTTATTTAGGAGCCAAACATTAGTGTTGTCCTGGTGAATGGGACACAGAAAATGAAAAATGTGTTTGTTCTCCAAGTTGAAAATAACACAGAAAGCAAAGTTTAAGCAGGGTAAAGTGTGATATTTAAACTGAATTCCCTTGCCCCACTGTGAGACCATGATAATGTCAGTCTTTGAGGTCCCACAGATGCAGTTCCCCTCTCCAGGGCAGCAGATGCACACACACAAACACAGTGACTTGGAGAACGTGTTTGGTGAATGAGGATGTTGGAAAATGTTCTTGAAAGGCTTGATCAAACTTCTCAACATGCAGCTGAAGAACTGTCAGTAGTTGTTAAGCTTCAGGCTGCTATTAATTCAACTCCAATAGACTCTAGCTATTTCTGCCTTACATTGTGCCTAATTTAGTCTTGCCTTTCAGCCAGGAAATGTTGAATTTTGCAGAGTTTAACCTCTCCAGCAGCACCAGAGTTAGCGTGGTCCACGTGCCCTGTGTAGCTCCTCTACTCATAAAGGGTCTTGCCATTTTCTGTGCTCTGTGGAGGCTCTCAGAAGTTCAGGGAACAGTCCCACTTCCCTTGCAATAGATGGCAGATAATTGCAATGATTTCATGTGGTGTGGGCTGACACTGAATTCCTCCTGTGTCACGTCCCATTGTACCTCCTCGCTTCTTCCAGGTGGGCTGTATCCAACAGAGAAATGCTCATGGCACAGAACAGCTCCTTGGAATTCAAACTGCACAGATTGTATTTCATTAGTTTGTTGATGGGTGGAACAGCAAATCAAAGAGAAGCACTTCAGTATGCGAAAAACTTCCAGCCTTTCGCCCTGAATCACCAGAAAGGTAAATTTGGGGTCATTTTAAGGGGTTTTAAAGCACTGGGATATGGCAACTCATAGAATAATATAAATCCTCTTCCAAATGTGTTTTACTCCCTTATTTTCAATTTATTAAAGGCTTCTTTTTGTATTTAACATGTGTAACCCAAATCCTTACAATATTAATTATTTTCTTTCTTTTTTAAGAGGGTACAAAAATTATATCTGAATGCTTGCACATTTGCTTAAATTTAAGGTTTTTGACTCTTAAAATAAAACGTATATTACATCTAGAATAGGCCTGCTGCCAGGGTAGAGTGTTAAAAATGCACAGAAATGTTCTTGGAATAGTCATCTGCTATTTTCTGCTGCGTGGGGTAATACAAAGAGAAATTAAACTTTGGAAAAATTGAGGACATGTGAGTTAAATGAACCATCTCAAACTGAATCCAATACAGCCTATTTTTTAGGGTGGTGTGTGTGTGTGTGTCAGAAATGCTACCAAAAAAGTAAACCTGCTAGAAGCAAATTCCCAGGCAGCACGGCCTGACCACTCCCCAGTCAATCCACAGGGGAGCGGAGCTGTGCTGGCTGTAACTGTGTTCTGTAGAGGTGAGGATGTGTGCTGTGAATGTGGTAATCTGCCTGTTTGCCATGGAAAAGCAAGGGCTGTAGGCACAATCTGTTATTTGTTGTACCAACTGGTGTTCCTGGTCCCTGGCAGACATCCAGGTGTTGATGGGCAGCCTGGTGTACCTGCGGCAAGGCATCGAGAACTCCCCGTACGTTCACCTGTTGGATGCCAACCAGTGGGCTGACATCTGTGACATCTTCACAAGGGATGCCTGTGCTCTCCTGGGCCTCTCAGTTGAATCCCCTCTCAGTGTTAGGTATGCCTTTTTTTACTTGCTTCTGAGACCAGCTGGTTTGGTTCCTGTTTCTTGTTGAGGACAAAAGAAGTGGCTTTGGAGTTGTCTCCTCTAGCTTGCATGAAATGCAGAGTGTAGTTACAATTAACTCTCACAAGATTTGCAAAGATTAAAATCCAGAGGTTCCTGTGTGCTGGGCTTTACCCTGCACCACTGCAGCTCAAGAAGCAGCATTCCTGGATGCTGCTTCCTTGATTCTTCCTTTTTCTTCCTTGATTTAGACATGTGTGAAAGATGAGGATGGCAATCAGCCAGTTATTCCCACAGCAAATGTGTGACAACTGTCCCTGCTTTTTAACTGAAAAAACCCCCCTAAAACTGTGACCATGATTCCATCAGCATTTGATAATTTGGGGTTTTAATCCACACATTACTAGTTGTTTTCTTAGAAAAATGCTTGAGAGTTATGTTGTGGTTTCAGCTGCCAGAATTTCCAATTTGTTTGCTGGGCCTCATTTGCAAAGAATAAAGAGGCACTTTTAAACTCAGTAGCTAATCTGACAAAATGCAAATCTGTAGGAGGCTGTTGGAAATATGAAGAAATCCCAACCTAATCTCCTTCAGTTTCTCTGAAGAAACAGATTAGCTGCTGTTTAGCCTTTGCATGTCAATTCCCTCAATATACTTGCCTGATGTTCTCATTTTCATTTCAGATGGTAACTAGAAAATAAATTATCTGTGTCTTTCCAGGCTGGATTTGATACTTAGCAGAAGCTTCACTGCTTCCTCTATTTTGTTTGGTTTGGCTTTTTTTTTTTTTTACTGTTTCCATTCACTATTGTTAGACTTCTGTGTTTAGTTTAGAGCTCTTAAATTGTTCTGCCTTCTGCTTCTCCTCTTTGTACCTCAGTCACAAAATACAATAGAAACAACAAAGGGAGCACTTCAGATTAATTGTTTTTCTACAATAAACTTTCAAGTTTCAGTTTGAGGGTTTTATAGGTATCTAGAGCTTAAATGTCTGTTTTTTGACTTCCATCTTGTTTCATTCAAATTAACAGCAGTCCTTTACATTTTCATTGCTCCATGCACTGGTGCTGCAATGCAGTTTTCAGTGCAAATGGCCAAGAGATTTTCAATGAAGTGGAAAATCCTTGTCACTGATGTTTGGAGGGGTTGGACATTTGCTTTGCTCCTGGTGTTGAATTGGTTGTGCTGAAATGTATTTTCTGTATAGGTGATATTGATGCTCTTGCCATAAACAAGATTGTTCTAAACTGGTGTGGCCTTGGAGTGCTGCAGATCCTTTAGGAGTTAAACCAGCTTGAAGTGAAATCCCTGATGTGAAACATTTTACTTTCTAGAATATGAGTAGTGGGCACTTTTTTAATGCTGATTGGCTTCTCCAATATTTATCTAATCCTGTACAGGCCTCATGGTCTGAGTTACTGTGTGGAGACAGTGGAAAAACTCTTGTATTGTGGAGGTTGTGGTTCAGGGTCTTGAAGGACTAGAGGACACTATTTGAATTTATTATTTACTTGAGTTTTTATACTCTGAAAGGGCTCTTCAGACATGTTTTCGTACAAATACTGTTTGTCTGAACTACACACACACACACACACATATATATATATATATATTAGCCTTAGGCAAGAGATCCATAGGTTTCAGGCAGAGGAAGGGCATGACTTCTGTAGACAGTAAAACTTGCACAAATAGTAAAATAGTCTGCCAAACAAACAGAGCAGGCTGATACCAAGATCAAATCCTGTTTCTGTTGCTGGTGATTTCCAGTACTGTCATTAGACTTAAATCCATCAAATCATCTGTTAATTTGTGGAAATTGTCATGCTTTCTTTTGTAACATACTGAAGTATTTCAACATTCCAAATAATGTGTTAAGTTCTGGTAGTAGGTAAATCCCAGAGGAGGCTGAACTGTGTGTTGGGACACAGACTGGGGGCAGTTTTATACTGCTGTTCTTCTCAGAGGCCCTGGTTTCCTTCCTTCACTTACCTACCCGTTTTTTCTGCATTTCCTTTCCTGATCTAAGGTGAAGGTGGAAAGACATGTTTCTTTACATGCTAATTATGTCTAATGAAAGGATTATGGGCTGTGTGTACACGTGGGTTACGTGGAAACTCTCAGGCTGCACGTACTCTACCATAGCTGAGGGCAACCACCTCCGTAAACTAACATGATGTCCTCCTCCTGCACAGTCAAAATCAAAGTAGCTGGTAGAAGAAATCAATTTATTGCAAGACTCAGAGGAGGGATTAACTGTTGTTTTCTGTCCAGAATGTAGTACCTGAGGGCCCCAGCCTGAAATACAGGACAACAGATAACCTGCCCCAAACCTCTTGCCTGTCTGTACTTCTAAGCTCCCTCCAAGTATAACAAGATGTGAATGAAATGGTACAAAATCTTTGTGTCCCAGTTAACCTTTCAAGTAGAAATGTGAAAAATGTTGGTTTCCTAACATGCACCTTATATTGTGTCCTTTTTCTGCAGTTTTTCTGCAGGTTGTGTAGCATTACCAGCTCTCATTAACATCAAGGCAGTTATTGAGCAAAGGCAGTGCACGGGGGTTTGGAACCAGAAGGACGAACTCCCGGTGAGTCGGTGCTGAGCTGTCCCTGGGCAGATTGCTGAGGGCAAATGCTCTTCTCAGGTTTCTTCTATGCTGCATATCATGGGATGTTTGACATGGCCACCACCTCCTGCAGCTCTGGGGCTTTGGGCTCTCTGCTGCCCAGGGCCTGGGGCTCACAGACACCCCCACACACAGACACTGACCTGAGTGGCCCCACAGGCTGCGGTCACACAGGACTCACATAAAACATAAGTTCAGACAGCCCAGATCCCCTCCTACTCCTGGGCTGGAAAAGACTGACATTCACCTGTGAAAGCACAAAGGCACCACTCCACATTCACAGGCAGATAGATGCTCAATTCCAGCGTGGCTCTTGTAGCCCCTTCTGTACCCATTTCCTCCACAGTGCCCTTCCCTTGCACTTTCCTCCTACAGTTTGTACAGTCCTACTGACACCCTCTCCTCTGAGAGCCTCAGGTTTGGTTTCATATCTGTTAAACAGTCCAGGTTTGGTTGCAGTTTCTGGATGACCTCTCACTGTAGCTGTCAAAGTTGTTTCTTGTTATCTCCATTCTTTTTGTCCATCAGGTTTGTACCTCTCGGTTTTCTTTGTTGCTCCTCCTGTCACTTGTCATCCCCTTTTGCATTGAAAAGGTCTTTGATAAATGACCTTAAAGAAAGTAATGCTCTCACCTTCCATTTATCCTGAGATGTTCCTGTGTAACTGGAAAGAAAATGGATCCCACAGAGAAACATTTACTTCCCCTAGCTAGGCTTGAGCTCAGTCCAGAGCTTGCTTTGCACTGGCTCTTTATCAGGCAGACAGGAGATGAAAGAATTAGTGCTGCATCTGGGGACACAGGAGTTGGGATCCAGTGCATTATGCTTCCAGCACATCTCATTTATATCAGTTGAAATGAAGTTCAGTTGTTATGAAACCCCAGTTTCCCTTTATAGCTCTTAGCAAGTGTGTGCAGCTCTCCAGTGACCTGCTCCTGATTTGGAAAGGAAACTTATTTAGTGCAAAGTGGGCATGAACTGAGTTAGCCTCTCTGACTGCAGCTGGAAGAGATTCATTTATAGAGTAAGGATGGGTGTTGAGTTTCTCCCAGCTGTGTTTTCTGTAATGCTGAGAGTGTAACCTCCAAGGGTGGCAGATTCCTGCCTTGCTGTCCAGCTAGGAATGAATGGCTAGGGAGCATTTGGAAAAAGATTGCTGTCCAATGCAAATCAGTTAATAACACACGTGTCTCCTTGCATTTTCTAAACTGAAGGGATGCCTACTCTGTTCTGCTAAGGCAGCATGGGGGTGGGGAACCTTAATTTCATTGTGCAAAGACAGAGATTAAGTAGCATGAAAAGGTCACATTGTCAGGTTTTGGTGAAGGTTAAACCTGTTAGAACAGAGGACTGGTTGGAGCCAGGTGCTTTAGGTAGACAGGCTGTGATTTTTGCAGTTCTCAGTTAAGTACTGAAGCCACAGACCTGTTCATCTCTGTTACATGTCCCTTTCTGAAATCATTTTGTCCTCATGGCAAGAGTTGTGCTGCAGCAGTGTCTTCTGTGTTGGTGCTGAACAGCAGTGATTCTGATACACAGCATTATTCACATGACATGAAGGTGTTGGCAGAGTCTTTCAAGAAGCTTTAGAATATTAACATGATCAATCCAAGGGTTTTTTTCTCCTTTTTGATTCCACCCTAAAATGAAATCTGTAATCTAAACTACTTTGTATTTCCTAGCCAGTGATTACCAGAAATTCTTTTTGGGTCACCAGCTCAGTTTTCCTGCCAGGGAATAGATCTGCACCAGAATTTGCACTTGTCCCTTGGCAGAATATGCTGCTTTGTTGTTTCTCCCCATCCCCGACAAAAACCACCATTTTAAGATGATAAACCACTCACAATTAAGTATTTTTGGCTGGGAAATTGTCAGGCATCCACACAATGGATTTTGTTGCTTTCACAGCTGAATTGTGAAATCTGTTAAGTAAGGGACATGACCTGAAGGGATAATTATCTAGAAATGGAATTTCCCAAGATAAATTTTTATGTTAATTTCTTTCACAGATTGAAGTGGACCTCGGTAAAAAGTGCTGGTATCATTCAATATTTGCCTGTCCCATTCTTCGTCAGCAAACAACAGATAATAACCCACCTATGAAATTAGTCTGTGGTCATATTATATCAAGAGATGCTTTGAATAAAATGTTTAATGGCAGCAAGTAAGTATCATTCTTTTATTTCAAGCAGCATACAGACAAAGACAAATCTTAAGGCTAAAATACTGTGATTTGGGGAAACTGAGCCCATAATTACATAGTTGGTGGAAGCTTGTTAACCTTGGAGAATGGCTTAAAAGCCAGATAAGCTGGGTTGGTGCTCTGGAGAAGAGCACAGTAAACCCTCTGATGTTGCTGAAAGTGAGCTTGCATGAAGGAATGCAATGAGCAGAGTGATTTTTCATGTTGTAACCACTGTTCTGTTGTATTAAATTCAAACTGGAGGCCTTTACACACACAGTTTTTCCTTGGGAGCAAGGTTAGTAATGCATGAAAAATCTCTTAAAAAGTAAAATCAAACCTTCTGGGGAAATATGGCTTAGTAATTGAGTAAGTAGGGGAATTATAATTGTGGAAATACTCCTTAGATATCCAAGGGGTGCCTCAGGCTTTTGGGAAGCAGGAAATGGGAGAGATAAAGCTATACACATTTTCTTGAACAAGAACAGTGGTTGTTTGGATTGAATAGATACAGTTTCTGTGGAGGCTGTCAGCTTAATTTAGAGCTGTAAGTCTTTTTGGGAAATCCAGTGTGAAAATAAGTGAGGCTATGAATGAATATGTCAAGTGATGTTTTCATTGTGTGCCCTGTTAGAAAAGCCTAAAGGGATGCCTTTGTGGGTGACTTTGGGTGGCTTTAGCCATTTTAAGGCAGTAAACTTGCTGCTACATCATTCCTGTCCCTGATCACTCATTCCTGGTGCTGTCACTGATCAGCTGCACTGACAGCACAGCTCTGACAATATTATCCTGGGGGTGGTGGCTGGGGGGAGAAGGCAAAAGGCCCAAATGTAAGAGATGGGGAGAAATGGATCAATGCTAGGAGCAGTATTGAAGGCAGGTAGGATTGTATCAGTGTAGAGCTTGGTGTACTTGGTGTCAGACCAGGCTGACCCTTTAGTCACAGCCTGCAGGAGCTGATCTAAGTGGGTTGTAAAATCACAGCATTTTGGGAACCAGACAGTAAAATGAACTGGATGCTGAGGAAGTCACAGTGAAAGCCACCAGCTGATTTAAAATGACTGCAGGGCCAGGCTGGAGGGGGCTCCAAGCAGCCTTGGTCTAGTGGAAGGTGTCCCTGCCCATGGCAGGGCTTGGAATGAGATGGTCCTTAAGGTGCCTTCCAAGCCAAACCATTCTGTGAGTCTGAAACACAACGAGCGAATCCAGAAGTAGAAATAATAACTGCAAATAAATTGCTCTTTATAATTAATAACTCAGGGGCTTGTGGGTAAAAGGTGAGAGATTATAACAGGAAGGAAAAGCATGGCAAGTTCTCTCTCAGCTAAAGGTGACCTCTAATGGAGCCAAGTGTTGTGGCTTAACAGTGCAGTTGTTTCATGCTTCAGGGGTAAAACTCAATACCTTCAATGCTCTTTTGTCACACATTGCCCCAATTCTAACACATTGTCTTTGTCCCCAGATTAAAATGCCCCTATTGCCCAATGGAACAGAGCCCTGGAGATGCCAAACAGATATTTTTCTGAAGAAAAGTTTCATTATGCAGTTTGTAAGTGACACTCTGGATTTCAGGTGCATTTCAGGAGAATTAAGACAGACTTGTTCCCTTTTATGCAGCAGACTGAAGACTCCTATGCCTGTATAAGCCAATGCTACAGAAACTTTGCCAACATTTAGTATACACATACCGACTGGAAATGCTACAGAAATATTATTACCATAGGGCTCTACTCTTGGTCTCCATACCTGATCAAGTTACTACACCAGCAGTTGTCATTCAATGCAGGTTTTTGTACTTAATTATATGGTGACTCTTTACTTTTTAAAAGCAGAAATTGATCACCCCCATTTGTTTAATATTCTTCCTGCTATTATTCTATCATTTTATTGATAACTGTCATCTTAGAGAACGTTTGTGGACAAAGTTTTATTTCCTGTAATGTGTACATAATTAAAGGTAAATACTTCAGAAAAAAAAAAGTTTGATAAATTGAATAGTCGTTATAAAACTAATTTGTATTTTTTTCGCTGAAAATGCTGTGATATATTCTGAGTTTTTCTTTCAAACATTTTTTCAACTTTTACATAGAATTCAAAGTAAATGTGCATATATATAAAGTATATAAAATATATAGCCCCTAGGGGCTACCTGTTAAAATCCATCACTAATTTATAAGGGTGGTGTGTGGCTAAACTACTACTGGGGCAGAATAGGAAATCCTGTTCCTGGTTTCATGGCGGGCCAGTGTTTGTGTAAGACAACATTCAATAAATTCTGAAGTGGAAATGCTTTTAGTCAATGACATTTGCTCTCTGGCCTTTGTAGTCACGTTCTTTGAACTTTGTATTCAGGATTAGGCTATAAATGTCATGTTGCTGTATAGTTTAATAGTCATTATAGTGTGCTATTTATAAACAGTTATCAAAACCAAATAAATTGTAGAAGTATTCATTGTTAACTGGGGGGAAAAGCATGTTCTGATGCAATCTACTGATCATGACTCTGCACTGGGCAGAACTGGGCCCTACATCATCTATTAGGAGGTAGCAAGTTTTCTGTAGCTTGAGAACACTTTGCTTCTAGCCTTGTTTTTGTAGTAGAATATTACTGCCATTGCCACTTTTTCTGCTCAATTTGTCATATTGTTGACTAGGTAAATTTGTACTCATAAAGGAGACGTAGATCACGGCAGTTAAATCTTTTATAGTGTGCATATATTTGTATTTATTGCACTGTCCTACAGTAGGGCAAGCAGCCATAAGGCATGCAAAGCTACATGTAAAATTATATTTCTGTATTGTGTAGTTAAAAAAACACCAACCAACCAACCCCAAGCTTGTCTGGTTGAACACTGACACACTGGCTGAATGCACGAGCACAAGGCACTACAGAGAAGAGCATCTTTGGGAAATCTCCACCTTTTGAATTTGTCTGTCACCTGATGGAGAGACTGAGCCGGACTCTTATGGGATCAGTGACACTGGACAAACCTACAGAGACAGTATACAACGAGGAGCAAGTCAAGGCACATAAATTTTAAATTCCAAATGTGTTTGATACGTGTGAAAAAATACAGGTGTGTGATTTTCTGCAAAACTTCCATTGTACTCACACTGAGCTCCAAGCAGCCGCGTTAGCAAGTGGTGAAATCAACAATAAACGGGTGAGGATATTATTTTCCATGGAGGTTTCCTAGTCTTGCTGAAATTGCTTTTAATAGTTTCTTTTGACTGGAATTGCTTAATACTTTGGATCTATATGAAATGGCATATGCAGTATTTAAAAAACAAAACAGTAATAACAAACAGCCCACAACCAACCTGCAGGATGAGTGCTGCATCTCTCTCTGTTACACTGATGGTATTTTGGCACTGGTGTGAACACCAGTTAAGTGTTGAGAGCTAGTCCTAGAATGGACAGCTATTACATGGAAATAGGGTACAAATTAGGTATTAAATATCACCATAACTAGTGCAAATTAGGTATTAAATATCACCATAACTAGTGCATGTTGTAGATCCACAGCTAATTCAAAACCTCAGCTGTTTTCACCACATCGTTGTCATTCTTTTCCTGTACATTGACTTAAAAATCCTGGCCTGCAGTTGTGCAGCTCCACCAACAGATGATGCTCACGGCTCACTACTGAGGGCCTGTGTGCTCACCCTCACGGGAGGCTCTGTTGGCCTTTTGGGGAGCACTTCTGCAGTGTGGTTGGCACAGATTTTCCAGTTTTCCCTGTGTGGTGATGGGGGTTCTCTCCTGCTACTGCCTGATACACTTCTGCTAACTGGAGAAAGTGCTTGCTGGGGAAAAGTGAATAATACTCTGTGGTTTCCATACTTCAAGTATAGTTGGCATCTGGTATGTGTGCATTGTCCCTCACAGGCTGTGGGAATATCCATACTAAAAGTATTTGATTTTGAAGCTACAGTGGTGTCTGAGGTCTGTCTCCATTACACTCTTGGACCAGATTGTGAAGCCTTTAACTTCCCTGTGTGCCCCAAGTGCTTTTTGTGGGAGTGCTGCAGGATAGGAGTAAAGACACACAGCATATTTATATCTGTACCCAGATCACTGTGTGACCCCTCAGACTGTGCTGGGCTCACAGCTGCTGCTCCTCCTCTTCTTTGCAAACTGTGTCAGAGCAGCAGCCCTGTGGACCACTGAGTCCTGTGGATGGGCATCAAGCCAAGAATATTTTGACCATGCTTATGTAAAGTTTAACTTATGGGTGCTCCAAAAGTAATGGGTGTTTATAAACTTGAATTTTGCAGCAGCAGCTTGTTTGTAGTGTTGGTTCAGTGTCTATTAATAGACCTGAGTTTTAGTTTTTGTAAATGCCTTAAATAGGAAATCTATTGTGGTGTGTTCTTGTGGGGTTTCAAGTCTGACTTGTGTTATAAAGCATTATCAAACCTTAAGAACAGCAGGAAATGGAAATAGTACATAGTCTTTTTAAACTTTAAAGTTATTGTTCATTTGTGGCTGTCATTAACACAAAGCTCATGTCCTCACCTCCTGTCAGTACTCTCCATATTTGGCTGCTTTCTGAAGTATGTTTTAATTCAGTCTTTTCCTGCTATGACCTCAGCATTGCACATTGCAACTAGACGTGGCTGAACTAACAATCTTCCCTCCTAAAATCAGTGTTCCTCTACAGAAACACTGTGTTGATTTCACTCTCCACTCTGTCAGGGTAATTAACTTGTGGAGAAGCTGCAGTGTTACCAGTAATGACTCAGAGCTTCTGATCCCTGCTGCCTTAGATCTGTCTCCATCCTGTTGCTCTGAATCTTTCTTCTTCACACTTTACAGGATGGCTGCTGCTAAAATTCAAGGTTGAAGTTATCACTGGGAGCCAACTCACCAAGTTAAAGGCAGTAAGTTTGGGTTAGATTTTCCCTGCAAGGTTTGTTAGCCCACTGCAAGATACAGTTTTTCTTTCTGTGTTTATCACTTCAGAGGTTGATTTGTCTGTTGGGCAGGGAGGGATATCATGCTCCTTAATCCATCCCTACTCTTTTTCTTTTGTGGATAGGAGACTGCAGTGTAGGGAAAGAAGCTTTGAGAACAAGAGGCAAAAAAAGAGTGTGGTAGCAATGATTTGTAGTGAGTAAAGCTCTCATGTGGTGTTACATCCCTACTCTGAATTTAATTCAAGTCTTAGTGCCTAAAAAGGAAGAGTGGTTTATAAAAATGTATATATGTGAGATAAGAGTGACTTAATCTTTCTTTATGACTTCAAGTTTGCATTAAATGAGCAGTGCTGTAGAGAAATCCATAAACTGGAGTTTTTTACAGCCTCCTATAAGCTCCTACTGAGTCCTGCTGGGCCTGTATGTAGGAACTGGTGTTCTGTATCACATTAACTTGTACTGATTTTTATAGGACAGCTGTATCTGTGAATTGAAATACAAAAGCCTTGGAAGTGTTGTCCAGTTCCTATTCCACTGTAGAACTTTTCACTTTCTAGAGGATTATTTTAAAAGAGCACAGTCCCAATGCAGACTGGAACAAAGGCTGAGCAAACCTTCTCTGAGTTCAGCCTTTGAAAGGGAGATCCCCTTTTCTCCTGCATTTCCTCTGCCTCGTGTTTCTTTTCAGCTCTGGTGACACTGCTATTGGGTTCCTCCTTACTGTCAGATTGTGGCTGTGACTTTTTCTTCATTTTGGCTAAAGAAACAAGGGGATGGAGGTGGTGCAAATAATGTCTCAGTTCAAGTCTTGAGCATCATCCATGTTCCATTTCTCTCCCAGGTGTGGAGAGAAGATAAATACATGAACGTAACTATTTTGACTGGCAATTTTTCCCCTTCAGAACTGAGACTAAATCCAGTATTTTTCAAGGTTCCTAAGTTACACGGGAGGTTTCCAGGAATGTAGAGCACAAACAGATGTGATTGATCTTCTATGACAAAAATTAATGTGTATTCAATTTATTCAGTACAGCTCAGGATGAGAATCCAGTGATGGATAGGTCGTGCTGACCCTGCATGTCAAGCAGATTTGATTTCAGATGAATCAGAAGGAAGAAACCTACTTACAGGCAGGTCATGTGTCACTGCCTATTTACTGTTCTTCCAGAGGCTTCTGTACTTTTTTTCTTGCCTTAATTTGCTTTTCTGTGTGGAATGCTGCAGGAGCAGCAGCAAGGGGATAGTTTATGGTGGTGGCTTTCAAGCACTTGCACAACATGAAGCATAGAATTAGTCTGAGGAGTCTGGGTGGAGCTTAGGTGCCTTCCCTGTGCCAGGTCATCTTTAACTGACCAGTCCAGTCACTGGCTCTGCTGGGGTTACCTTGGCTATATTATGTATCTGGAGCTTACTTCACTCATCAAAATCCTTTATCAGAAAGGTTCACTGAATAAATGAAGCTCTGGATGGGCTAGAAGCAGGGGTCTCAACAGATTCTGGATGCTCTGTGATTTCGGGGCATCTGATGCCTCCCATGTCTTCATAGGCTTTTAGTGACCATCTCCTGCTCTTTTTTCCTTTATTAGTTGACCTTATGTTTAAATTGTGAAACAGCTCTTGCTCTCCCCACCATTAACTGTTAACTCCTGAGTTGTTTGTCTGTAGTCCATCAGCTTCTGAGAGTTTTGAGTGACTCTGTTATTAGTGAAGCAAGTCTGCAATTAAGTAACCACCAACCTCTGAAAAGATGAATTCCTTCTGCTCCCTTTTGAAAGTCATTCCCTCTGTCAGGCTCCTGTTTGCCTTGTGTCAGCCTGTAACAGCTTCCAGCCTTTGCCTCTGCACCCTGCTCAGTCTCCACTTTGTGGAACCCAGAACCTCCTCCATGTGCTGTAAGCAAAAAGCTGTCAGATCTGCGAGGCCTGTCCAACAGCAGCTTCCTGCATGGACAAACAAGCAGCCTTGAGCTGCTTCTCTGGACTCCAGCTCAGCCAGTCCTCTTTTTCTTAGTGCAAGCAGCAGCCCAGGCCCCTTGCCCAGCCCTTGCCACTCAACCACAAACCCAGCCAGTTTGCTCTGAACTTGCATGGTTTGCTAGAGTCATGTGCGTGCAGTTGCTCTTGGCTCTTTCCCTTCTCACTGCTGTACTGACATTTGCAACTCCTTCCTAAAATGTTAGCACAAAAGATGTGGTTTGGCTTCTTTTCTTACTACTAATAGTAGGGGTGCAAAGGCCTGAAGAAAATCCAGGTCATAAGGGGATTATAAAGAATATTGTTCCTCAGCTCTACCTGTCAATGGAAAACTTAACAGGCCCTTTTGAGCCATTGGTGTAAATCCAGGGTGCAGTGCTGGCTGCAGCTGAGCTGAGCTGGAACATGGGCTGACACAGTGTGGAGAGATGAGCTGACAGAGGAAAGTGCTGCTTTGGAGAGCTGTGCTGGGTCACTGCCTCTCCTGGAGGGTTCCTTGGCGAAGTCAGTCTGGTGCTTTAGGCAAACATCTCATAGCTGTGTCTGCCCATGAGGGGTTGGTCATTTTTGGGGTGTTCACTGAGAACCCCAGGGCACTGACTACAAAAGGTTTGTTTTGGTGCTTGCCCCATCAACAGGATTCCATGCACTAGTGAAGACTTTATTGTATATATGCTCATCTAATTGAAATGCTTTTTGAAACTGAATACCCATGTCCTGTTTTTCTCTACAGGATTGTCCTCTGTAGGCCCTCAAGAAATAGGACTGGAAATAAATAATTCCTGGACCATGACATAGTAATTTAATTTGGAAGAATAACAAAGCTTACAGGGAATGAAATACAGAAAAATGCTTCTGCTCAGTTTTCTGAACAGTTTTCTGTTCAGTATTTCTACATTTAATTTTGGTGTGTCACATGCTACCTTCAACAACATTCAGTAGAGAAAATACATTTTCAAAGAAGCACTTCCCATGCACAACCTGTGGCCTTTTGCTGGGAAAGAACCCCATCTGCTGCAGTCAGATCATTGCACCTTCTTTGTACAAAACCATGGGAAAGAGCTGGAGTGGGAGGGGAAGCTCACTGTGGAAGTGTGGAGAGGATTTGTTGGAAGAGATCTAGGCCCTGACTTTAACAGTGGTCCTTCTCTTGCTCTGTACCCTGTTTATCTGCTGCCTCACAAAGCAGCCAGAACATCCATCGCCCTGAGGGGCAGGGCTGTGGTTTCAGGCCAGAGGTGCATCTAGAGGGGGTTGTGGGTGAGTGTTACGTCGACACAGCACGATGGTGGTCACCAGGAGCTGGAGGAGCAGGAGGCAGAGGCCTGTCAAGGGGATGCAGATGAAGACAAGACAGAAGGAATTCAGCTCTTCCTGCATTCTTCTCTCTGCAGGAATAGAGAAGAGGGAAGGTCCACCAGGTGCTCCCAGCTGGTGTTACAGCCAGTTCTGGTGGAGCCAAGGGAGCTGCCCAGGGCCCTGCCTGGTGTTCCTGAGGCTGAGGGCTTCCCCTGGGCCTGCAGCGATGTTCTACTGCTGTCAGCCTTTTCCTGGGGACTGGAGGTGGCCAAAAATTTTCCTGTGTCCTCTGTTGAGGCCAAAAGCAGCCCCAGCCCCCAAGGCTCTACCCTCCCTCCCTCCCCCTGTTTTTGGTGTGCCCAGGCATGGGACCTGCTCAAGCTTTTTACACCATCCTTAGCCTTTCCTATAGGGGATGAAACACTGGAATTCAATGCTAACAACTCTGCTAAAGCAATATGCATTTTCACTCTTCCCCCATCCCAAAACTTCTGCAGGATCCCCCTTGGTACAGCCCAGCTCTTCTCCTCTCCCACCCTTCATCCAGCCGACCTGGATCTGGTGTCTTCAGGCAGAAGTCCTGTTCAGCGATGACACACTGGGTGGTGGGTCCTGGTGTGGTGGGTGCCACTATGGTGGTGACTATAAGTGAAATGGAGGAATTCAGGATGTAAGGAAATACACTAAAGTAATTCTCTCCTGCTGATCTGCTCTTGAGCCTGGGCACAGCTGTTCCTGTACACAGCAAAGGGCTCAGCTCCAAGCAAACTTCATAGAACCCGCTTTGGTTGGGGTCTCCCCCAAGGTGGGTTTCCCAAGAGCCAGTAAGCTGCAGCCTCCTTATTTCTCACTTTCTGACACCATCCCCAGCAAGCCTGGGCCCCCTGAGCTTGGTATTACTCTTGGGACCTGCATGTGCTGAGGAAGGAGGGGGTGGTGATGGACTTTGCTTCAGTCTTCTCCTGTCAGAGCCATGGATGGGAGGGTGAGGTGGGGATGGGGAGATGATGCTGGGTCTGCCCAATCATCTTGGCTTTTGGCCAGGAGCAATCCCATGAGGGGAGGTGGGAAGCAGGGAGCCTCTGGCAGGAGGACCAGTGGATTGGTCACAAGATGCTTCTGGCAAGCAAGCAGGGAAATGGGGTTTGTGGGAGAGGTGGTTGGTTCAAAAGGGCACAGGCGGGAGGTGCTGGGCATTTTGTCAGAGCTGAGTGAGGTTGGGTGGAGGTGTTGCTGACCTGGGAGGAAGACAGGCTGGCCAGGACTGAAGTGCAGCATTTGGTTGATGTTCATGACACAGAAATAGTTCCCCTCGTCCTGTGCTGTGAAAGACTTCACTACCAACCGATAAAACTTGTCAGCTTTGGCTGCCTTGAAGCGTACGGATGTTTTTTGATTCCCCTCAAATGTGACCCAGGACATGGAAGAGATGAAGACAATGAAGTGAAGGGTCCCACTCTT
>VZRZ01002882.1:3829-16892 GCA_013398175.1 Climacteris rufus
ATTGTGGGGTTTGTGTGCTTGGACTGTGGGGTTTGTGTGCTTGTTTTGTGGGCTTTTGCATCCTTGGATTGTGGGGTTTTGTGTGCTGGGATTATGGGGGATTTATTTCTTGGATTGAGGGGTTTGTGTGCTTGGATTGTGCGGTTTGTGTGCTTGGACTGTGGGGTTTGTGTGCTTGGATGGGGGCGTTTGAGTGCCTGGATTGTGTGGGATTTGTGTGCTTGGACTGTGGGGTTTGTGTGCTTGGACTGTGGGGTTTGTGTGCTTGGATTATTGGTTTAATGTGCTTGGACTGTGGGGATTTTGTGTGCTTGGACTGTGGGGTTTGTGTGCTTGGACTGTGGGATTTTGCATGCTTGGACTGTGGGGTTTGTGTGCTTGGACTGTGGGTTTTTGTGCTTGGTTTGAGGGGTTTCAGCTGCATCTCACAGCAATTTCTGTTTTGCTCCCTCGGGAAGCCTGGGATCCCACCTGAGTGCCAACGGCACCGAGTGCTACATCACCTCAGACATGTTCTATGTGGAAGTGCAGCTGGATCCCACAGGGCTGCTCTGTGATGTCAAGGTGGCTCACCATGGAGAAAACCCCGTGGTGTGTATTCCTGGGAAAGAGGAACCCTTGTGGCTTTGGGATTGCCATTTATCTCCCTTTTGTTTGAGCTGAGAAAATGAATTGTGTTCAGTGTTCCCTTACGCCCAGAGTTACAGCCTTGCTGCTCATTCTAGTGGGAATTAAAATCCTTCATGGAGCAGTTTGCTCCTCTGGGATAATCTGATCCATGTAGCCTATGGATTTACAACTGGCAAAATGATTTGAGGAAGTTACCTCAGTGTTTCTGAATATTTTGTGGAAGTTATCACTGTGTTTCTGAGAAAAGGAAAGGGAAGTTATTCTTACAGATCTGGGAATGGAAAGTTCTAAATTGTGGAATGCTGGGAGAAATTTGCTTTACTGCCCTTCTGCATGTGGAGGAGAGGTTGAGCTTGGTATTTGATTGGTCTCTGCTGAAAACAAACCATCTTTAATATTCCTGTGTAAAGCCAAAGATTTTCAGCCTAAAGTTTCACAATTTGAAAACTTTATATCAAATTAATCATTTAGAGGAAATGTTACTGCTTGAATTTGTGCCAGCAGGGGTTGAGGAGCAGAACTAGAGCCACAGAGAGGTGTGGTTGTGAGCATTGTGTTGCTTCCCAGGAAAAGCTGATGCTCAGGAATTTCACTGTCTTGGTGTTTCCCACTTGTGGAGCTGCACAAAGCCTGGAGTGGCTGCATTGCACATTGACATCCTTGTGTGTTCTTTCCTTTTCAGAGCTGCCCAGAACTGGTGCAACATCTGAGGTGAGTAACACCTTGGGGTTGTTGTGTTTTCTCACAGCTTTCTCTTTGCTGTGGTGATCTGGTGTTGTTTTATGTCTGGAAACACAAAATGTTTCACAACTGCTCCTTCCCCACGAAGTGTCTCCACTTCTCCAGGGGGTTTTTCTGGCTGTGGCTCAGATCCTGTGAGTCTGCCTGCTGTGCAAGGTGTCTTCAAAGCCACAGCACATTAAAGCAGAATCATTTAAAGAACACATTTTGTAGCTTTCATGTAGCAAAAGCCTTTTTTAAAGTGACTCAGCGTCTGGATTAATGTAACTTTTTAAAATGAAACTTTATCTGTTACTAATTTGAATACTTGGTAACTTTTTTTCCCTTCTTCCTTTCAGAGAGAAAAATTTTGATGAGTTTTCCAAGCATCTGAGAGGACTTGTGAACCTGTACAAGCTGCCAGGAGACAAGTAAGTCCAGAATATATTTATATCCCCATATATAAAATGAAACAAGGAAGTCTAGAATACATTTATTTATAAGGAAGCAAACCTCCAAGCTTGTAGGTTTGCACTGCACAGTTCCTTTCAAGTTTTCTTATATTGTTTTGTTGGTTTTTTCCCCCCAAGCAAACTCAAAACTAAAATGTACTTGGCTCTGCAGTCCTTGGAGTTGGATCTCCAAAAGATGGCTGGGATGTATTGGTGAGTTCAGGGTGTCTCTGTGGTTGGGTGGGTTTTGCACACGTCTGTAAATGCTCAGAGCTCTGAGAAATTCCTTTTTAATTGAAGGATTTGACTGGAAGAGAGTCTAAAAGGCAAAATAAAAAATCTGTAACTAGATGGGTTTAGTGGTAATTAAATTGAGAAAGCTTTGCCCGTGTTTCAGTGCTGTAGATTCAGTGGCTAAACCAGCCATGCTGCAGAGAGTAAAGCAGCTTTTGTTTTGCCTGTATAGTGGGAAGTTTAGGCTCAGTCCCTCTGTGGGCCCCAGAAATGTGTATTTTGAGCTAAAATCAGACTCAGAGTTTTGGCTTCAGGTGTGGCTGTGGCTTGTTTCACACTGTGATTGCCTCTCTTGCAGGCAAGCCACCAATGCAAACCCCCTGGACAAGATCCTCCATGGCAGTGTTGGCTATCTCACCCCCAGGAGTGGAGGTACCTGTGATTCACACTTAAAAAAGGAATTAATAAAAGTTTATTCATTCCTGGCCCCCAGTATGGATGATATTTTCACAACAATTCATGGCAGTGATGGAAAACAATAAAGTAAAAGAGGGACAAGGTGTTGGAGTGTTTGTGTGGCTTTGAGGGGTGGGAATGATCAGATTAATTTCTCAGGGGGCCTCATCAGGAGCTTCTCTCCCCCAGGTCTGCTGATGAACCTCAAATATTACGTCTCCCCCTATGATTTGTTTGAAGATGGCACTGGAGCCCCTGTGATTCTGCATGAGAACAATGGTAGGTCAGCTGTGGGGCTGCTCTGGGCTGCTGTTGCTGCTTGGAGGAGAGAGGGGAGTGGAATGCCAGCCTAGCTCCCCTCTGCTGTCACCCTGGGCAGCAGGACAATGCCAGGCTGACCCTCAGAGGACATGGGGCTGTAAACACTGGCCCAGGTGACCACTGGACCTTGTGGCTGGGCTCTTGTGGGGTCATGGGGTGACATGGGCAGAGCCTTTTTCCTTGCAGTGAATCTCATTGTTAAGATGGATTTATGTTATTATCTGAATAAAAATAGAATCCCAGAATGGTTTGGGTTGGAAGGGACCTTAAAGGGACCAGTTCCAAGCCCCTGCCATGGGCAGGGACACCTTCCACTGGCCCAGGTTCCTCAGTGCCCCATCCAACCTTGTGCCTCTTCCACCTCACTGGAAGATTGGTTTTATTCATGTGCATGGACATCTGGCTCCTGTTAAAATGCCAAAACCAAGCTCCAGTTCTCTGGAAAGAAGAGGAGGAAATAATCCAAAATCATTATTTGTTTTGCTTTGCAAAGAGCCAACTACAAACTTGCAAATACATTTGGAAAATATTTTGAGAATTACGTAATCCATCCACCTTGCAAGAGGGAAATAGAGCTTTAGGCAGCACAGGCAGCTTGGCTGTTGTCCACTTGGTCATGAAGGTGAACAGTGAACTCTGAGCCTTGTGGGGGAAATCAGGTATTTCCACCAGAGTGATATTTGCTGGAATCACAAAAAGTTTTGGGTTGGAAGGGACCTTAAAGCTCATCCAGTTCCACCCCCTGCCATGGGCAGGGATCCTTTCCACTATCCCAGATTGCTCCAACCTCTCCTTGAACCCTTCAGGGATTGGGAGTATATTTAATTCACAAAGTATTTAATCCATAAAGCTTGCACTGATGTTTTTTTTCCATCAGTTTATGTTCTTGTTGGGTTCTCCTCTTGCTTCCCCCTGCAGTTCCTCGCTCGCTGGGTATGAACGTGTCCGTGACAGTCGAGGGAACCATGACCATGCACAAACTTCCAATTGCTCCATTGATCATGGGCTCCCACCCTGTGGACAGCAAAGGGTAAGGGCAGGACAGGAGTGCAGCACACAGCTGGAGTCAGTGGGGAATGGCTGGGGGATGTCACAGCATTGTGTGAATACACACGTGCTGTCTTTAAGCCAAAAAACGCCTCTTTCAGGGCTGGGAGCTGCTCCTGAGAAGTGTTTTTATTTCTAAGGTGTAACAACATGTATTTGAGCAACATCAGTGTTGTGTCAGGTGTTGACAGCTGAAGCCCTGCAGCTCACAGGACCTTTTATCCCCCCAATCTTTCAGAACTCCATCGTTCTCCTCCATCACCAGTGCCAACAGCGTGGACTTGCCAGCCTGTTTCTTCCTGAAATTCCCACGTCCCATCCCGGTGTCTCGAGCTTTCATTCAGAAACTCCAGAGCTGCACAGGTGGGTCAGACACCTCCAGGGTTTTGTTATTCTCTTCTTTCTATCAAGAAATGCTGCTGATTTTTAAGGTGTGCCAGGGAAGTTGCTGGAGGTTTTGCGCTGTTCTCAGTAAAACCTGGGCAGTTTTCCCACCATTTCTCCCTGGTGCCATCATTCCATGCTGTCTTTTCCCTTCAGGTATCCCGCTGTTTGACACACCACCCACGTTTGTGCCCCTGTATGAGCTGATCACACAGTTTGAGTTATCCAAGGAGGCTGATCCCCTGCCCCTGAACCACAACATGCGTTTCTATGCAGTAAGTGTGCTGGGACCCCAGCCTGTGGCACATCAGCTCTTTGGGGGGGATTCAGCTGTTTCAGGTGTCTCCCAGGCAGGATAAAGGAAATGGGTTCAGTATTTATTCACAGGCAAAACCTGTTTTATCCAAGCAGTGGGATTCAGACACACACACGAGGCCATGGCACAGGGTGCCCAGAGAAGCTGTGGCTGCCCCTGGATCCCTGGAAGTGCCCAAGGCCAGGTTGGACAGGGCTTGGAGCTCCCTGGGACAGTGGGAGGTGTCCCTGCCCATGGCAGGGGATGGCACTGAATGAACTTTAAGATCCTTCCAAGCCAAACCATTCCATAAATCTGTGATGACCACAGTAATTAGGAAATTTAGGTAATGAAAGATGCTTTGCTGTTGGAGTGCAGCTGCAGGGAGGGGAGCAGAGGGGCTGAGCCTTCCCAGGATCTGTCCCTTCCTTTTGCCCAGTGATGGGTGGCTGAAAGAATTGCAGGACTTTGGGAGAAATCCTTACTCTTAAAGCTGTGGGTGACAGCTCTCCTGTTAACTCCAGAGGATTCTCTACTCAGAAGGGATGCCATACCATGTGAAACTGTTGTAGAGGGAACAATAAATGCTGTTGGGCAGTACTACTGAGGAGCCAAAATCATATTCTCCTTGTTCAGATTGGAAGGAAAAGTGTTTGTCCCTTTCAGACTTGGTGTCTTGGGATCTGGGCACTGCTGGATGCCTGTCATCCCCTCTACCCAGCTGCACTAAGGCAGGAATTTTGTTTGTCAGGCTCTTCCAGGACAGCAGCACTGTTACTTCCTGAACAAAGACGCTCCTCTCCCGGACGGCCGGAGCCTGCAGGGAACTCTGCTCAGCAAAATCGCCTTCCAGCACCCTGGCAGGGTGCCCCTCATCCTCAGTTTGATCAGGCACCAGGTGGCCTACAACACCCTCATTGGCAGCTGTGTCAAGAGGACAGTCCTGAAGGAAGGTGGGTGCCACCTCCACATGAATATGATGGGCGGTTTTCCTCATTTCCTCCTAAGAAATGAGGCCTCTGCTGCTTCCCTTATTTTTTTCCTGTCTGTGTGGGGGTTTTGAGGCTCTGGTGCATCTCCAGTGTTCCCTCAGTTAAGGGTTCCTGTGTCTTTCAGATTCTCCTGGCATCCTGCAGTTTGAAGTCTGTCCCCTCTCTGACTCCTGTTTCAGTGTCTCCTTCCAGCACCCCGTGAACGACTCCCTGGTGTGTGGTAAGTGGGCTCAGGGACAGCAGCAGTGTGTTTTTGGGAAGGCTGGCAGGGTTTCCTTCCCCTGTGCCCAGCATTTTGATCTCTCCCAAACACCTCCTCTCTTCCAGTGGTGATGGACGTGCAGGACTCCACCCATGTGAACTGTAAGCTGTACAAAGGGCTGTCGGATGCCCTCATCTGTACAGATGATTTCATTGCCAAGGTTGTTCAAAGGTAAGCTGGGATTTTGTCCCACCTTGCTCTCCCAACCACACAGATGAGCTCTGCTCTGTCTGGTGCTTATCCAGCAGTTCTGGAGCTCTGGTGGTCGTCGTTTGGAAGGGAGAAAAGCTCTGAGCCCGAGTGAGAATTCAATTACAGATGTTGAACTCAACTTATTTTTGAGTTTGTTGTTTACAGGGCTTTTATCCAGGTTCCTCCACCTCAGTTACACTCAGAACACAGCAGGATGTTCACAGGGCAGGGACACTCCTGTTAACCCATCAACTTTGGAGTGAAAACCACTGGATTTGCTTTCTGCTCATTATAGACTTGTCATTGAGTGGTGTTATTGCTGATTTTTGAGCAACCTCAAAAAGGTGTTCCTGCCCATGGCAGAAGAGTGGAACTGGATGGGCTTTAAGCCCAAACCATCCTGGGATTTTCACAAGGTTGCAGGAAATCAGGTTTGCCAAGCTTAGATAAAGGTGTTTTCTGGCAGAATTGGAGTGACAACCCAGATTCCTTCATCAGGACAGGACAATGGCAAATGGGCTTAAACTGAGAGAGTAGTGTAGGATGGGATATCAGAAGAAATTCTTCCCTGTGAGGGTGGAGAGGCCCTGGCACAGGGTGTCCAGAGAAGCTGTGGCTGCCCCTGGATCCCTGGAAGTGTCCCAGGCCAGGTTGGACAGGAGTTGGAGCAGCCTGGGACAGTGGAAGGGGTCCCTGCCCATGGCAGGGGTGCCACTGGATGATCTCCAAGGTCCCTTCCAACCCAAACCATTCCATGATTGCATCCTGTGCTTTTTAACTACAAGATTATTAGTTATTAGAGTTAATTGATTCATCTCCCTCTGTGATTGCAAGGTGATGCATAAAGGCACAGATGTCTCGTGGCTGGAGAAGGGAGGTGGGATAGGTAAATCCAAGCAGAACAGCAGGACATTTACCTGCTGGTACAACCTGGACCTGCTGCTCTCCTGTGCAAGCCCCCCAGTGCTTGTTTTACACCTGATGAAGCTGCAAAACCTCCCCAGTGACCTTTGGTGAGGGCAGCAAACCCCACCCTGACCCTGTGCTGTGTGTTGCAGGTGCATGTCCATCCCTGTCACCATGAGAGCCATCCGTAGGAAAGCAGAAACCATTCAAGCTGACACCCCAGCCCTGTCCCTCATTGCAGAGACAGTTGAAGACATGGTGAAGAAAAACCTGCCCCCCGCCAGCAGCCCAGGGTATGGCATGACCACAGGCAGCAACCCAATGAGCGGGACCACCACCCCAACCAACACTTTTCCTGGGGGGCCCATCACTACTTTGTTTAACATGAGCATAAGCATGAAAGAGAGGCATGACTCGGTGGGCCATGGGGAGGACTTCAGCAAAGTGTCTCAGAACCCTATTCTCACTAGTTTGTTGCAGATCACAGGGAATGTGGGGTCTACCATTGGCTCAAGTCCAACCCCCCCCCACCACACACCACCACCAGTATCCTCACCAGCCAGCAACACCAAGAACCACCCCATGCTCATGAACCTTCTTAAGGAGAATCCTCCTCAGGATTTCTCCACTCTGTATGGGAGCAGCCCTCTGGAAAGGCAGAACTCTTCCTCTGGCTCCCCCAGAATGGAAATGGGCCCTGGGGGGAATAAGCAAAAGAAAAAAAAATCCCGCATGCCCGCCGACAAGCCCAAGCACCAGACTGAGGACGATTTCCAGAGGGAGCTTTTTTCCATGGATGTTGACTCCCAGAACCCCATTTTTGATGTCAACATGACTGCAGACACCCTGGACACCCCTCACATTACTCCAGCCCCCAGCCAGTGCAGCACTCCTCCCGCCACCTACCCGCAGGCGCTGCCCCACGCTCAGCCCAGCATCCAGAGGATGGTTCGCCTGTCCAGCTCGGACAGCATTGGGGCCGACGTCACCGACATCCTCTCGGACATAGCCGAGGAGGCTTCCAAGCTGCCCAGCAGCACTGAGGACTGCCCACCCATGGGGACTCCAGTCAGAGACTCCTCTAGTTCAGGACATTCACAAAGTGCCCTCTTTGACCCCGATGTGTTTCAGACCAACAGCAGCGAGAACCCCTACACCGACCCCGCCGACCTGATCGCCGATGCCGCTGTGAGCCCCAACAGCGACTCCTCCAACCATTTTTTTCCAGATGGAGTCGATTTCAACCCTGACTTGCTGAACAGTCAGAGCCAGAGTGGTTTTGGGGAGGAATACTTTGATGAGAGCAGTCAGAGCGGAGACACTGATGATTTCAAGGGCTATGCCCCCCAGGCTCTAGCTAATTTAGGGGTGCAAGTCTTGGGGGCTGACGGGGGGGAAAATAAATTTAAGGGGAGCACTCCGTCCGATACGGTGGATTTTAGTATTATTGCAGCTGCCAGCAAAGCTCTGGGGTCCTCTGACATCATGGAGCACCACAGTGGAGGTCAGAGCCCTTTGCTGAACACGGGGGATTTAGGAAAAGAGAAGTCTCAGAAACGGGTAAAGGAAGGCAATGGGTCTGGAAGTGCCATGGCAGGTGCTGGGATAGATGGGAAGCCAGGGAAGCGCAGCCGGACGCCGTCCAGTGATGGCAAAAGCAAAGAGAAACTTCCAAAGCGGAAGAAGCAGGAGACAGATGGGAAATCTCCATCTCACAGCTCATCCAACAGGCCCTTCACGCCACCAGCAAGCACAGGTGGGTCCAAATCTCCGGGGAGTTCGGGCAGATCTCAGACTCCTCCCGGGGTGGCTACTCCTCCTATTCCAAAAATAACCATCCAGATCCCAAAAGGAACAGTGACTGTTGGCAAACCATCTTCACACGGCCAGTACACAAGTAGTGGTTCTGTCACCTCCTCCAGCAGCAAAAGCCATCATAGCCATTCTTCCTCCTCCTCCTCTTCTTCCTCCTCTTCGACCTCAGGCAAAATTAAAAGCAAATCAGAAGGGTCTTCTGGCTCCAAGATGAGCAGCAGCCTCTACTCCAGCCAAGGTGGCTCCGGCTCGGGTCAGTCCAAGGGCTCGGCGCAGTCGGTGGGAAAGCCGGGATCCTCCCCCATCACCAAGCACGGCCTCAGCAGCGGCTCTGGCAGCACCAAGATGAAACCTCAAGGAAAGCCATCATCCCTCATGAACCCTTCCATGAGCAAACCAAACATCTCTCCCTCTCACTCCAGACCCTCGGGGGGTTCTGACAAACTCGCCTCTCCCATGAAACCTGTCCCAGGTACTCCCCCCTCGTCTAAGGCAAAGTCGCCCATCAGTTCGGGTTCCGGTGGGTCCCACATGTCTGGGACTGGGTCAAGCTCGAGCATGAAATCGTCTTCAGGAATGGGATCCTCCGGGTCTATGTCACAGAAACCACCTCCCTCCTCCAATTCCTCCACGGCATCTTCATCTTCCTTTTCATCCAGCGGGTCTTCCATGTCTTCATCCCAAAACCAGCATGGAAGCTCCAAAGGCAAGTCCCCCAGCAGAAACAAGAAGCCATCCCTGACCGCAGTCATAGACAAGCTGAAGCACGGGGTGGTCACGAGTGGGCCTGGCGGGGACGACCCCATGGATGGACAGATGGGGCCGAGTTCCAATTCCTCAAGCCATACAATGTCCTCCAAACACAACATGTCTGGAGGGGAGTTCCAGGGAAAGCGGGAGAAGAGCGACAAGGAGAAATCGAAGGTCTCTGTTTCTGGGGGATCCGCCGACTCTTCCAAGAAGAACTCGGATTCCAAAAACGTCGGAAGCACCGGAGTGGCCAAAATCATCATCAGCAAGCACGATGGTGGCTCCCCCAGCATTAAAGCCAAAGTAACTCTGCAGAAACCCGGGGAGGGCGGTGGGGACGGCCTGAGGCCTCAGATGGCTTCTTCCAAAAGCTACGGATCGCCCCTGATCAGCGGCTCCACCCCCAAACACGAGCGCTGCTCCCCCAGCCACAGCAAATCCCCGGCCTACACGCCCCAGAACATCGACAGCGAGAGCGAGTCGGGCTCCTCCATCGCCGAGAAATCCTACCAGAACAGCCCCAGCTCCGACGACGGCGTCCGGCCCCTGCCCGAGTACAGCGCCGAGAAGCACAAGAAGCACAAAAAGGAGAAGAAAAAAGTCAAAGACAAAGAGAGGGACAGAGAGAGGGACCGGGAGAAGGAGCGGGACAAGAAGAAATCGCACGGGATGAAGGCGGAGAGCTGGTCCAAGTCGCCCATCTCGGCGGAGCAGCCGCTGGCCATGGGCAGCAGCGCCATCCTCTCGGCCGAGCGGCCGTCCCGCGCCAGCCCCGAGTTCCTCATCGGGGAGGAAGATGATGATCTCATGGATGTTGCTCTAATTGGCAATTAATTCTCCCACAGGAGCTGTCTGGATGGCCTGGAAGGAAGGATTCATCCCAAACCTGCCACAGGGATCTTCACTGGGTGTGTTTGGAGGGGGAAAAAAGAAGTGTTTCCAAGATATTTCCAGGCTTTTCAGATTTCCAAGGTCTGTGCAGAAGGTGTGAGTGCCAGCAGCCTGTGGCCTTCATCCTGTGGGCACTTCCATTCTTCCTGAATTTCTGAGTATTATCATCCCTGCTGGAGTTGGTGGGGGTGAAGCCAAGCGTGGAAATGTGGGAGCAGCTCTGAAATGGAGCAAACAGACATAGGCTGGTCTGGGAGATCCCAGTCCCTCTGCCCTCTTCCCATTCAGGAAAAGTTCCTTTTGGACGTAGGAAGTTTTCAAGTAATTATTTTAGGAAATGTTTTAGGGTTGGGTTTTACTCTTTGGAAGAAGGAAAAATGTAAGGTTTTTAATTTATTTTATTCCCATGGCATTCCTTCATTCAATGCCCAGCTCAGCACAGTGCCTCTGGCAAAGCAGGGCACTGTGTCCTCACAAAAATCAGGATTTTATCCCAGGTCACAGCTCTGAAGGATTGCTGCTGCCTTGGGTTTGACTTCCCTTTCATTTTAGCTATTTATTCACCTCCATATGGGAATGCCTCGTGCTCCTTGTTTTCCCCAAAGGCAATCTGGGTTTGGGCAGCTCTGCAGCTTTGGTGGCATTCCAGCACGGTGAAATTCCAGCAAATCTCCATGGAAAAGGGACTCCTGCCTGCATCACCGAGCTTCCCTGGAACCCCCTCGTGCTGCTCAGCTGGGAATTGTGGCCACACACACAGGAACTGCCCTGGGAAGGATTTGTCCAGCCAAGGGAGCCTTGGCACTGGCACTGCCTGGAAAACAGGCCCAGAGTGGCTCAGCTGGGATCAGAGCTGCAGCAGAAGTGTTGATTTCCTTCAAAGATGGATTTTCCCTTTTGGCTGGAATTAGGAGCATGACTCAGGCATCCTCTCCGGGCTGATCTTGTGGTCCCTGAAAGGAAAAGAGACTCAGGAGAGTATTTTATTTTTAAAAGCAGTTTCATCTGATTCACTGAAGAGGAATGTGGGAAATCAGGAGTTCTGCAAACACATCTCCTTTGGAATTATGTACTGAGCAGGATCCTGCTCCCACTGGATTTTGCTGTCGGTTCTGGAGGCCAGAACTCCCCTGTGAGAATGAGGGGAACTTCACCTTTGGGGGTGCAGAATGAAAAGACATCAAGGATTTGAGTTTCTTTTAAACCACTGACATTTCCCATCCTGGGCTGACCCCAGGGGTACCCCAGGAAAGCTGTTTGCTTTCCAGCTTTTTGGAAAGGCCGATGTCTTTTCACTAGGTTGGCAATTATCCCATTAATTGTAGGGATTTTTCACCTCTTCCTCCTGCCTCCAGTTTATTTCCAGGGTTCCTGCAGAACGTGGGAGCCTGAATTTCTCCCAACCCTCCCCCCCTCCAACTCTGGAGAACTTTCCCTTCTTGTCTTTTCCAATATTTCTCCCTTGCTCCTGGCATCCTGCACGCCACAACCTCCCCCTCACCAGAGCTCCCATCCTCAGGGGCTGGAATGATAGGAAAATGGGAATTAAATCCAAACCTGGAGCAAATGCTGTTATCTCACACAGCCTTGGAAGCGTGTGACTGCAGGCTGCTACGAACAGGATGTCAGGAACACAACCCAGAGGAATTTAGCTGGAGACCCTGCTCCAGTGGCTGCCTTGGGAATGAAGCTGGCTCAGCCCCTGGAGGGCTGCCTGCCCCCCTCTCATTTTATTTAATCCCTTTTTTTTTTTGACAAAACGCCTTCAATCCGTTCCAAGTTGTGCGAGGGCACAACCAGCCTTCCAAGAGAAGCACTTTGAAGTGGAATCCAGGCTGGGAATCCCACAGGATGGCTCCCTGGACTTGGCCTTAGCCAGAGCCGTGTTTTCCTGCTTTGAAACACACTGAAAATCGGAAGGAAATTCCGTTCAGCAGCAAAATTGACACAGAAATGTGTTTTAAAGGAACGAGCTGCACATGTTTCCTCTCCCCTCACCCAGACCAAAGCTCAGTATCCAAAATTCCCCCTGGGGAAGGCGGGAACAGAGGGAACAACATCTCCTCCGGCCACTGCAGGAGGTGCAAGTCCCAAATTTAAAGCTTTTCACCCCATTTTGGTGCCCTGTCCCCTTCCAATGACGTCAGTCCTGGGAGAGCTGAGGTGCGAGACCACGCAGAGGCTTTGGGGTGTCAGCGCTTGGGCTCTGAGAAATGGTTTATTTTTGAACTATTTTTGCTTATTCTCGATTATTTTGACATCTTTCAGTATTCAGAAAGATAAAATAAAGTGAAAATAAAATATAAGCCAAACCTTTTAATCTCAGGTGGTGCAGTTTACACGGAGATTAAAAGAAACTGGTTCTTTCCTCGATGATCATGATGTACATAAATCCCTGGCTGGAAAATCGCTGGAATTGTAAATATCCCGGCTCCCGCGGCAGTTTTTTTTTGGGGGCGGAAAGCGAAATTTGAACTTTTTTGGAAATATTGCAGAGAACATGTTTATTTACACGCAAATAAACGCCTTTGGTACAAAGAAGTCTCGGCTTTTGGGGGGGCGCAGGGTGAGGAGGGGATCCCCGCCACGCTTGATTTTCCCGCCAGAATGACATCATCGTGACGTCACCGCGGCGCGGCGCGCTGATTGGCTGAACTCGCCGCTCCCGGAAGAGAGCGGAGGGGCGGGGGACGCCCCCCCCCCTCCCGGGACCCCC
>VZRZ01002886.1:0-12197 GCA_013398175.1 Climacteris rufus
GCCTGATCTCCTTTCATGACCAGCTGGTTTGGATCAGAGAGCTGATCTGTCAGAGAAATGGTCTTTTCTGGGTTGTTTTTCTACTGGATTGGGTCAGCGATCTGACTGAGAACCCAGGGCGTGGGGTAGAGAGGTGATTTTAGGTGAACAGATATGGGATAGTAAATTTTTTTTTTTACTCTCTTATGCATTCATTCCAACTTGGAAATGGCTGTTCGCCAAAGTGGGCAGTCTTAAGGTAAGGAGCCCTGGAGGCATTTGGAAGATGTGATGCTGTGGGGCTTAGGAACATGATTTAGTGTTGGAATTGGCAAGTTTGTAGTTCAACTTAATGGCCTTAAAGGTCTTTTCCAACTTAAGCAATGCTATGATTCTTTGTGCACTGCTGTATAATGCTAAAACCCCTGAGGAAGCATATCAGTGGTCAGGACAGAAATCTCCCAACAGGGATCTCCAATTGTCCTTCTTCTCCAGTATACAAATACTAGAAACTTTAGGATTAATGTCTCGGTTTTGAAAGACAGGTGTCTGCTGAGAGAGGTTGAACCCTCCCTTAGGACAGAGAATGTGATTTTCCCCTCCCTCCGAATTATTTAATTTTGAAATCAAGAGCTCTCAAGCAAAGATATGGGAAAAGGAATTACAGTTCTTTACTAGTATTTATAAACAAGTAATAGCAATAATAACCATAAATAGAACCAGAAACTAATAGCAGATAACTTTCCCAAGCGGTGTAATCATAGTCAAAAAAAAACCAGCAAGGGGCGCTGTTGAGCTCCTGGTCGGGCAGGGCGGTTGCGATGACTCCCGAGCGGCTGCAGGTGGCGCTGTGGCGCAGGGTCAGGTCAGCCTCAGGCAGCTGGTAATGGCGGACAGGCTGGAGAGCAGCCAGGCAGCTCAGAGCGGCAAAAACAGGGCGGCAGGGCAGGAGCCGGCCCTTTCTCCCCGGCTAGCTGAGAGTAGCAAGGATTTCTGCAGTCACAACAGACGCTGCGGTCCCAGGCGGCAGAGGGGGGCAGGCGGCAGAGGCATCCGGACTCTCCTGGTAACTGCTGCGAGAAAACGCAGCCCAGGGAAACGTGCTCTTCCCAGTGGCGAAAAAAGTTTGAATCAAAGCTCACCCAGCCAGGAGAAAGAAATCAGGGCACAGTTGGATTTCCTCTGGTTGCAGCCAAAAGCAAGAGAGCAGCCTCTCCTCTCCCCTTGTCCAACGAGAGTGAGTGCCTCTCCCAACGTCCGGCTCGGCTCTTCCCTTACCTGCCCCCGCCCAAGCACACCCTTTGTCTCCCACAAAAGAGTTGATAGCCCCCATATCACCCAGTCATTTTTTGCTTAGTAACAGTGATGGAAAAAAAATTCCAAGGCATCCCCGAACCTCCGACAATTAAGAACACTTATTTTCACAGTATCCAACCAGGACATAGAAAAATTAAGTACAGTTCTCTGTCTGCATCAAATTTGTCTAAGACACATCTCTCTGTATTCTGTGAGTACTTTTGGGCAAACCACTCTCAGTCAGGAGACTGTTAGAAGCTATTCCTTGAGCCAGAGGGGTCCAAAGCTATTTTAAGGCATTCCCATAGTACAGTTTGAAGAGTCTCAGCCTGAGACAATATTTCAAAGTGTGGAAAATCTTTCAAAGTTCAGAGTAGTTTTTATATGATGTATTTAAAAAGGGGCACCAATTATATAACCATTTATCACACATTTTTTGAGTTGGCTAATTTTTTTTGCATCATCTTGGAAATCAGAAAAGAAAGTAGAGGGAGATGAAAGCTATTTAATGATTCCTTAATGTACTTCATCTACCAGCCAAGTTCCTGGCTATCTGAGAAAATCACATGTAAAAGGTAATGGGTATGTTTCCCCCCCAGAATTTTGAGAACGTGTAGGCAGTTATGAACTTAGTGTTTAGGCAATTACTAGGCAGATTTATCAATCTAAATTTTGTGCATAGTTGTTTCAAAGAGCCATTATGATAAATTGTTTTAAAGATACAGTGCTAAATCACACTCTCATTCAGTTTCATGTCTGACAATGGAATCATTGTACAAGAAAAAGGACTGAAGACAGTCAAAGCCTATATTAAAGATTTTATTCCCCTACAATAGCACATCTTCAACGAGTCTAATAATCTGCAATTTGGGAGGGGTTTTATTGGTATCTGTGTAATGCAGAACAAAAGCTTTATTACAGAGAAACTTGACTACCGCATCCAGACAAGAAGCTGAGCAATGACAAGACTCCCAGGTTTATTTTTCTCAGAGCTCTGAGCCACATAGGACCACCTGTATTACATCTTCTGTATTCAAATAAGAATAAAAATAATAATAATAATGAAAAGGGCACTATCCAGGATTGCAAAGAAATGCTGAGAATCCCCAGTTGCTAGTCTATTATTCTGAAATATTAATAGCCAATTCCAAGACAACCTCACTTAATTTTACAGCAGGAAGTTGGATAGCCTAAAAGATATCAGTTTCTTTGCTTTGCACTTTAAGCTTTCCTCAAATATATATTAGTTAAAGCAGGGAACCAAATGACAAAACTCTTCTACTCAATACTCATCACACCTCATATCTTCCTCCTTTTGCAATCAAAATATAAGAAATAGTACTAAATGAATATTCAGAAACACTAAGTAAGCAACACCTGTTATGCTCCTGTGTACCAGTCCATGTTCCCACTGTGACCAGCAGAACAGCCACAGATTAATTGAAATGGGATCAGAAGGTGCATGTCCAGCCAAGGAGTCGCTTAGCATTATAGCTATACAAATAAGAAGTAAATCTTGATGAAAGTGAACACCTGACAGAAACACAGAGATCAAAATCAGTATTTTACTATCTAAATAAAACAAAACTTTCAAAAATAAACACTGTTTTGCCCTAGAAAAAGAAACATAAGTACTTGTGCATTCTGAACAGTGTATCAAAAATGCAAATGGAAGGAGAAACAGATCCTTTGAAAATCAAAATCTCACCTTATTTAAGCCCAAATTGCTCAACTGCTGCTCCACTGATGCAACAAAGTTACTTAAATTGGGCACTTAAATAACTAATAGTAAACGCTGGTACAAAAAATGAGATCAACCTTGACCAAAAATGCAGTGGGATTAGCGATGCTAGCTATCTGCTCTAAAGAGAGAGCCATCTAAACGCAAATGAATAAGAGCTGCCTCATATTTTTTTTTTAATGATGTCTCAACCTCACTTCTCTTATGACTTTCTACGCACACACACACAAAATCACTTCAGCCCACTTCTCATATAAACTAGTGGTGAATAAGCCATGTGGGCTGCAATGATTCAACATAATTTACATAGTGGCTGCATGCAAGGTTTCATCTCCTTTCAATAAGGCAAAACAGCTTAATATCCTTGAACTGCTGTGTGAAAGCTGTTGTTAAGTGTATCAAGAAAAACATTGCTCCAGCTGCCAGCACTAGAGTCTCAGTAATCAGGGCTGAAAGAAAAGGAGTGATAATTATCTTCTACTCCATTCTTAGCAGCACACTGCAGGCATACACTTCTATTACTGCCATTATTGATGTAAATTATTGACATTTGTAAATCTAATATCAGACTCCCAAAACCTATTTATGCCCACAAAGTATTGTCATTCATAGCTGATGATTAGTCGGGATTGTAATCAATGAAAAGTTAAGGGTAAAAATCTCTTTTCCTCCTCCTTTCAGTCAGCATTTGCAAGCAAATTCCTGAGCCTAATCTTGGCAATAAAAGAAGTAGAGCATTTACCTTTGACATTTGCATATAGACATGGTACACTGAGCCAAACAGCAACTCCTGAGTTACAGGAGTATACAACGTGGATGTGCAGGGTGAACTCTGCAAGCCAGCTGCCACCTTTCCTCCTGGCAAAATTAGATGATGTGGGAGATGGGGGTCAGAGAATGTCTGCTTGGGCAGCATATAGGTGGAATTGCAGTTGTAGGCTAGCACTGTACATGTCCCAGCTCCCAGCAAGAAAAAAATAGGTCATCCCAAAGCAGTGGGAGCAGTGCATGGCACAAATTGACTCTAAGGTGCTACGGAGTCCAGATTTGTCTACAGTACTGTGAGACTGTTGTCCTCTTGCATCTGAGTATGCAGAATTCCAAGCATGTCTCATCTCCTTGTTACCTATGAGTTTTTTGAGCTTTGTATCGTTTTCTGTACAGATGGTGGATTATGAACACCAGTTGAAAGGATCATGCCACTCTCATAACTTCCTATTTTCACATTAGAAAAGAATTTTCCAGAACACTCAACTCAGACTTTCTCCTCTTCCTCCAAAACCATACACATATCCATGCATTTCTGTGGGCTTCTTATGTGTGGGCATTTGTTCAACATGCACCTGCCACCAAAAATAACCCCAAAAAATTAATAGCAGGATAAGATTAGAAAATTTATGCTACATTTGAAAATACTTTGTTTTTGTTAAAAAGCACTGGAAAATGTCCAATAGCCAAAAGCCAGAAAGAGAAATGTCCTAAAATGAAATAAAAAATCTAGAGTAAACTTTGAATTTTTAAGGTAAATTTTTGGCCTTTTTTTTTTTTCAATACAGTAGTTTATCTTTAGGAAGTTCACCTCTGTTTGCATACAGTACATGGGCTTTTGGGACAGACATTGATCTTTTCAGAATCAGTCTCTGCTTGAAGGATTTGTCAATTATGTCCAAAATGCTTTCTTGGCTTTTGACTAGTTGCAAACAGCTCATTCTCTCTGACCTGTTATGACCTTAAAATTCTTTGACAATTTGAAGTATATTCAAATCCTTCTCTGGGAAATTAATTTTTGTACATATCAATTTGAGGCATGTTTTTTAAAAGATAGTGCAACTAGAAATTGAAACTGCTGCTTCTATTAAGACTTGAAGGAAAACCCATGCATTACAAAATGCACAAGATTTTAGGTAACAGGATTAAGTGAGTCTTCTCCCCAGTCAGGTCTAGGAAATCAGAATTTAATACTTCTACTATTATTTAATTAAATTATAAGTTGTCATTGGATGTTTGAAAGTGTTAGCACCTAATTCTTCCTGGGTCGTTTAAAATGCAAATACCCAAGGAGCTGAGTTTTTCTCCTTCAGCCAAATAGTCTTTTTGCAATTGAGTTATTGAGGTTATTCAAAAGGGTCATAGACTCAGCCACAGTGGGTTACTTAGACTGTAGGAGATATCTATTAGGATTCTTCAGCTATGTGTCCAGCTTACTGTGGAATTGGCACAATACACCTGTTTTAATGAAAGCAGTTCAATGGTTCCTACAAACTTTCAGGTCATTCAAAACTGTAAACAGTAAAACACTAGATTGTCTTTTATTGTATTCTGGGAACTCTAACTACCAACTATAGTTTTTCTCTGTCCTACATTAAAAAGCATTATTAAAGTTGCAAAGCCCCGAAAAGGTCCTCTATGCGTTACCTTTCTGCACAATAGATTTGTTCAAATACTTTTCCCTCCTCCCCCCAGTCTACCCATAGCATTTGTTTAAATTAATGAGTAGCTATGCTGTTTTCTCATCAGTCCCTGCACACTTTCTCAGTCTCCTCTCAAAGTCCAATGTCATTATGTCACTATGACTTTTTCTTTGAAAATAATTTTAAATTATCAAGTTTATAAATTAGCTTATTTCCACAACAACTTTGACATGACTGAATGTTGAAAATCTCCATTTACCAAAGAATCTAATTGTGGAAACCCAATTTGAAAATCTTGTCATCCAGACTTCTAGACATCTAGAGTGTTTTATACCTAATTTAGGTAGTTTGGTGGTTTTTTCTACATCTGTAAACATATGTTGCCTTTACAAATGGCCTCAACTCAGCCATGTGGAAAACAGGGGAGATTTGTTGACTGTGAAAATGTAATATACAACTTAACCAAAACTGTCAGGGCTTTGCAGCAGGAACATGCACAGATCCCAGTCCTTTAGAGACTTCTCCATCAGATTTTCTTTCCTTTTCCTGGGATCTCCTGTATCAATCAGGACACCTGAGTGAAAGCTTCCTATGGGAGGTATTTTGTGACAGAAAATGTCCCTTCAAGAAAATTGAATACTATTGAGAGTGTAGAAAAACTGCAGAAGCAAAACCAGTCCTTCTTCAATAGCTCACCCCAAATCAGATCACTTTGTTCCCTTTCTGTGCATGCTGTTTTCTACCTCCCCTCCAGCCTTTTCCACCTCCTTGAGAGCCAGGCAGGGGAAGGGAGGCTTCACCTACTGGCAGCAGGACTGAAAGAGTCTTGTTATCATCAGTTTATGTATCAGGCATCAAGGAAGGAAAAAAAAAAAAGAAAAATTCTAATATCCATTCAAGAATAAAATTTTCTAAAAGCCACACCAGAACCAAATGTGTTTTCCCCCACATGAAGGGTTGTTAGATACCATCAGCTTTATTCAGACTCCAGAAAGAAATGAAATCTGACACCTGCAGACAAATGGTTCCTTTGCTGCACACCTCTTATTCATCCCCAAAGCAATTCCATTTTGTGCACAGTCTGAGGCAAAATCCTGTGGATAAGATTGTATATAATCATATAATTAAATCTGCTGAAGACACAAACCTCAGGGGTCTGACTGAGGCTATATGGGCACCTTGAAGTGTAGCCCATACCTATGAAGGTATATAGAATTATAACATAGATGGAGCTTGTAGTACTGCAGCTTCATGCTTGAGCTGATGGAGTTACTGGTAGAAACTGGTGTCACCTACTAAGTCAGCAGTCAGGATGGGGTGTGAGGCCTTCTCCTTTCGCAATTAACAATAGGCAGCCTAACAGCTCCGCACCACCTGTTCCACCACAGCTCCCCTGCCCAGTTCCCAGCCCCACCTCTCTCCCTGATCTGTTTATCCTTGTCCCTACATCCTGCCTCTCAGACACCAAAGAAGGCCAGGAAGCTGAAAAATGGTTCAATGAGCAATAGTTCTGTTTCTGAGTCTCAAGAAGTTTACTTCTATAGTAAGAAATTGAATTGCTAGAAAGCAAAGGCTCCCTGTGTTGCCAAAAATCTGAAAGGGAATATGTCTGAAAGGACCCCTTACCTTTAAGTTCACATCAATTATATTTCATTTATCTTCAGCAGTCCTAATTCTGGCTTACCTTCAGATAAAAACAGTAAAAAATTAGGTCAGTGTTTGAATTTGCATGAGACACTAACTCTAAAAGGAGATAGAAAACTCAAAGTTTACTTCATGAACAACTGAAATTTGTTTTAAAGATTCCACCAGACTCTAACTGCCCTTAACTCCTGCACTGTTGTGAAAGACACATATAAAAATCAGTACAATATACTGAGGAAAAAGTAAAATGTGAATTAAATGTAAATGTAATTAAGTTACACCTAACACAGAACTGTGAACAAAACAGTACAGTTGGTGCTGCAACTGAAAGAATCTTGTCTTTATCAGCAGCAATATCGAAAACTATGTCAGGAAGAAAATAGGACTTTCAAGTTGATTGTGACCTCTTTAATTTATAATCTGGTTTTGAAATTATAACCCATACTGAAAGCATCTGATCTTGTGCATCAGCAGAACTGGAGGCTGCATTCTCCTCTGTTTACTGCTGTACAAAATTATAAATTACAACAGGAACACCCAGGCTAGGCAGAGAGTTTAACTCCAAACTTGCTAATGAAACTATAATCTCATAAATTCTAAAATCTAAGGTGCCACAGTGGACAATTACTTGCTGGTCTGAGCCACATTTGCATCATTGCCATCACAGACTCTCGGTAGTGACCAACAATCAGAGTGGAACATATGTTGTGGATATGACTGCACAAACATGACTGCCCTCTAGATTTCGTATTTGTTTCCAGTTTCATGCCCCTGCCTGTTCTGTATTCCTCCCATCAATCATGATGCCAGCCTCCCTCACAGGCTGCTTTTTATGCCTGGGAAGGACTTCTAAGGGATCTCATTACTCTACCAGAAGTCCTTTAAGGTTATGTGCAAGGCTCAATGGCTACAGAAGACTCATCTAGTCAGATTGTTGACTAGATTGATGGGGTGGTGTGGTGCTGTCAAATTACTTCTTTCTGCTTGTCTGTCTGTTTCCTACACTCCTGTATCATATTGGCTTGTAAAGTCCATGTCTGGTTTTTTAGCTAATACTTGCACAGGCACCACGCAGAGAGGTCCTCCTTCCCACCTGGGGATTCTCACCTCTGTACTAACACAAGCACAGAGCAAGAACAGAAGTTCTTCTTCACCCAAAGAGGTGAAAGGGAGCAGCAACAGCCTGGGATGAAGCTGTGTCTCTCCCTGAGAGGATCCTGCAAGAAGTACAAGCCCATGCAGTGGATATAACTCACAGTTTGGGTGAATGACCTTGTGTCTTGTTTTTGTCTGCATGTAGTATTTGAAATAGACAGGGATTCCTCTTCTGTTTGTCATTTCTCAGAGGGATTTAAGCACAAATTGTTCAGTTCATGTGGTACTGGAGAAACGTATAGCATCTTTGGTGGAAACACAGAAAAAGAATATCTGAATGTAACTAAGCTGGGCATAAATCCATTAAGCACTCTGTTCTCTTTCACCTGCTCTATTTACAGGCTGTATCTGATTCATAAAAGAGCTCTGTCTATCACAGAGCATGACTGTTACAGAGGCCTTGATGATTATTTTTTATTCTTGAAAAAATTACAAAATTAGTGTAATTTTCAGGAAAAATCAGCCTTTTATCTGCAACTGCAAATTAATTTCAAGTTTTTGGGCTGCACTACATAGCAGGAGAAAGAAAGTAAATGGTCTTTTAATCACAACTTCCATGTGGCTGCCATAAAAATGTTCTCAAAAAATGTCCTTTCCTGTGATTCTAAGTGGAAAGGACCTTCTACTTACTGTCACTGCAAAGGTGTGATAAAAATCTAGTAGTCAGACTTGTAAACTATTACTACTTAACTTTTTTGCTTGGCCAAACTAATTCTGAAAAAAAAAGTAAAACATCTTCTGTGTGGTCTATAGCTGAAAGAGCATTTGGTTGAGGGAGGGAACCTTTCATAAAGTCAACAACTTTTGTCTCTCAAAAAACACGAGAGAGAAAGATAAAGCTCTTCTATAGCCATATACAAAATATGTATGCACACATATTTGTATGCGTGCATACATGTTTAACATGTGTATGCATACGTATTTCACATCTTGATTACATTTTTGCTGTTTCAATATATACATTCCCTATTACAGAAATGAAATTTCTTACTGTCAGGTCTTAGGGAACTTGTTTATTTGGTTCCTTCAAACAAAACACAAGGTGGAGGGGGAAGAGATGTAGATAGTCATCAGTGCCTCACTTGCCCCTACATCACACAAGGATTCAACAGATGAAAAAGCTGGGGAAAAGGGTGGAGAACACTAGTATTGATGAAAGCTCTGGACTCTTACCAGGAAGGAGCCAGGACAATGCAGAGCAGAACTGTTCTGGGAGAGGAAGGACACAACACTCTCATGTTCAAATGGCATCAAAGAAGATTGCAGTGTGTACTCGCCCAGAATTCCCCACATCTGAATTCACCCTGACCACAATGCCTCATGCTGATAGCATACAGCTGCTGCCTTCTCAGACACAGATGATAGCCTCATTTCTGAAAAAGAAAAGAATTACAAATTGTTCATTCATTTAAATCTGTGGACCTACAGATAGAAACAAGAGGCAAGAGCAGCATTGACCATCTATCAATATCTGCAATTCTCACTTCTATCTGGATATTTGTTATTGATGCTGTAATATGCAGAAGGCAGTATTGCCCTCTCTCTCCTCAATGTGGAGAGCATCAGTTGTTATCAGAATACAGATGACTAACTCCCAGTTATTTTCCACCCTGTGAGCTCTACCTCCAACAAGGCAGAGAGAAACACAGACACTGAAGAGGTGGTTGGCCCACCCAGCTGGAGGCCCTGACATTGGAAAAAATAACAGCTTGATGTGAGTAATCAACTGAGTTGATAACTCTCTCTGCTTGAAATGGTCTTACTCCATGTTAGATACCAAGCCATTCTGGTTTTGTGCCAAATAACAATGCATAGTCACAAAGAAAACTGAAATTGGAGAAAATAAATTTGCCTGCAACTTCCTATCTGGGAGAGAACTTGACAAGATTGTCAGAAATGGTTGCAACACTTCCCACTATTGCCCAGTAAAATTATACTGAAAGAAAATAATTCATAATGAGATCTTCCACACTGCTGCATGCAGCAAGCCCAGAGCTGTTGGAGACCTACAATCTACTTCCATGGGTGCAAAATTTGAGGCTTGCTGACCTTCAGACATAATTTACTTGGAGAAGAAATATTTTCCTCATAAGATTCAGGTGCTGCAACACCTTAACAAGTAAGACTAAGTCCTCTGAATTTAAAGAGCTGTCAAATGGAGTAATTAGGGATTAAATTGGTTTGTGGCATAGTCAGTCATCAGGATTAAGCAAAATTTTGATCACAAATAGTCTAATCTCTCTGAAGAATATAAGATCTTTACAGGGTTTGTGGAAATTGGGAATCTAAGGGCAAGACATTCGTAAGTCTTGGAAAAGTGAGTCCAGGAACTTATATGTGCAGAGAAGAACATGAAAGCAAAGCAGAGTTGCAATCCAATGTGCCAGCTCCTACTGCTGATGTGAAAACTATCTATCTGATGAAAAAACAAACAAACAAACATCAGAAAAAGCCCTTGTAGCAATTAACAGGAATACCACATAACAACATGACAAAACAACTGTTTTGTAAGTGCATAACCTCGTATTTACAAACTGCCAAGAAGAACACAAAATATATAAATCCATAAATACATACTAAAATACAGTTATATATCTATTTCATACAGTAAAGACAGCTGTGCCTTAAATGATGACTTTTGGTCCAGGGCTTAAATTCAATACTGTTTAACACTAGAAAACCAAATCCATGTCCTGGAGGACAGTGTGCCTAATCAAAGACCCTTATCCAGCCCACCAATTAATTCCAGACCCCTGTTCCACCTCTGTTCGCCTAACATCCAGTTCCACTCTACCCCACGCCCTGGGTTCTCAGTCAGATCGCTGACCCAATCCAGTAGAAAAACAACCCAGAAAAGACCATTTCTCTGACAGATCAACTCTCTGATCCAAACCAGCTGCACAGATGCTTGACCAGGACTGGGTGCAGGTTCAGAGGATGGAGAACAAAGCTCTTGTTTCCTCAGAATGCCCAGGTTCAAGGGACCACAGGCACAAAAAGCCCTAGTAACTTCCTTAGAGCACTTGGATTCCTTCTGAATCAGAGAATCATGGAATCTTTTTGCTGGAAATAACCTCAAAAATCCTTGCGTCCAACCATGGACCTAACTCTGCCAAGTGCACCAGAAAACCATGTCCCTAAATGACACATCCAAACATCTTTTATATACCTCCAGGCATGGTGATTCCAGTGTTTCCCTGCACAGCCTGTTCCAATGCTTGTCAACCCTTTCAGTGAAAATTTTTTTCTTAAAATCCAATATAAAGCTCCCCTGCCACAACTTGAGGCCAAAAACTTCCTCTTGTCCTGTCACCTCTCACCTGGAGGAAGAGACTAGCCCTCAGCTCACTACAAACCCCTCTAAGGTAGGTAGTTACAGAGATTGATAAGGCCCCTCTGAGCCTCCTTTTCTCCAGGTTAAACACTCCCAGCTCCCTCCGCTACTCCACATAAGCCTTGTGCTCCAGACCCTTCACCAGCTTTGTGGCACCTCTCTGGACTGGTTCCAGCCCCTCTGTATCTTGTAGGTAGGAGCCCAGAACTGAGCAGTGAATCCCTGGCGTGGCCCCACCACTGCCAGGGGCACAGGGACAGTCACTTCCTTGGTCCTGATGGCCCCTCTATTGCTGATCCAAGCCAGGATGCCATTGACCTTTTTGGCCACCTGGACACGTACTGGAACACATCCAGCTGCTCATGGGCCAACACCCCCAGGTCCTTTCCTGCTGGGCCACTTCCCAGCCACTCTTCCCCCAGCCTGTAACTCTTCCCCAGCTGCAGGGCACTGTTGTGACCCAAGGGCAGGACCCAGTACTTTGACTTGTTGAACCTCACACCATTGGCCTCATCCCATCAATCCAGCTGTCCAGGGACCTCTCTAGAGCCTTCCTGCCCTCCAGCACATCAGCACTCCCACCCAATTTTGTGTCCCTGCAAACTGNACCTCTCTAGAGCCTTCCTGCCCTCCAGCA
>VZRZ01002894.1:0-23076 GCA_013398175.1 Climacteris rufus
CATCCCGGCTCCCGATCCCCGATCCCGGCCCCACTCCCCATCCCCGACCCCGGCTCCTCGCTCTCGATCCCGGCCCCGGGTCTGCTCCCCATCCCAGCTCCCGATCCCGGCCCCGCTCCCCGATTCCGGCTCCAGTCCCGTTCCCGATCCCGGCCCCGGCCCCGCTCCCCATCCGTGATGCCGATCGCCGATCCCAGCTCCCGACCCCGGTTCCGCTCCCGATCCCGTTCCCATACCGGAGTCCCTGATCGGGGCCGGGGTGAAGCCTCTGGACCCGCGGGAGCCGTGTCCGGGTCTGGGCTCCTCGGAGCAGGAGGGACCTGGAGCTCCCGGAGCGGCTCCAGCAGAGCTGCGGACCGAGGGACCGGAGCATCTCCGCCGAGGAAAGGCCGAGGGATGCGGGGTTGTTCAGCCTCGAGGAGAGAGAACCGAGCCGGGGGCTCAGCGAGGCGCGCAGACACCCAAGGGTGCCGAGGGCAGGGAGCACCGCGGCTCCGGGCGGCCCAGCACCGGGACAGGGGGAACGGGCAGGAACCGACACCCAGAAGGTGCAGATGGACCTAAAGAACTTTCCTGGGAGCACCGGGACAGGAGGAACGGGCAGGAACCAGCACCCAGAAGGTGCAGATGGACCTAAAGAACTTTCCTGGGAGCACCGGGACAGGGGGAACGGGCACGAACCGGCACCCAGAAGGTGCAGATGGATCTAAAGAACTTTCCTGGGAGCACCAGGAGCCCATGGGGAGGAACTGACACCCAGAAGGTGCAGATGGACCTAAAGAACTTTCCTGGGAGCACCGGGAGCCCACGGGGAGCGGGATCTCCCTCCTTGGATATTCCAGAATCCTCTGGGCTGGGAGCTGCTGGGTCCCTGCACAGGGAATTCTGTGAGACCCTGAGTCCCCCTCTCCCATCCGAGCTCAGGCTCCTCCACTCCAACCATTCCACCCTCTACAGACACAAGGAACAGCTCAAGGAGTTGGGTTTTAGGTTTTTTTTTTTCTTTTTTTTTTAGGGTTTTTTTGGTGGTGTTTTTTTTTTTCTCTTTTAAATCAGCTTTATTTTTCTAACTGTTATTTCAATTTCCCATAGCACCTTGGCAATGTCAAAAACAAATACAAATACATGTATTATCATTTGAACATTTAAAGCATGAACCTACTTTACACAAATTTTGTTTTGGACAGTTTTGACAACAGGAATAAACCAGAACAGACAGTCTAAAAGCCAGATAAGTTGCATTTTTTTTTCTCCTTTCCTACCAGTTTAAAGAGAGATCGTCAATGCCAAGGGGAAGCTGGATTCATCCGGGAGGAACAAGATGTCTGTAGTAACTCGAGCTCAATATATTATTTGAATATTTTGTATTCTATAAAAATTAGAACAAAACCCATTTATGCACAGTTTGTTTACATTTGAAGTTGCATTTTCTTTTTTTTTTTGGAAACTGTATCCATAACTGAAGTTCCATAAAAATAAACATCTGGTTCTTAAATATAAAATTTTAAAGTTGTTACAGGTTAGTTTGCAGATGGATTTTTTTTTTTTTCTTCAGAAATAAGTTGCTTTAACTCCATTTCAAGTCCTCCCAACTGTACATTAAAAACAGACTCAATGAACCTCTTGAAGTGCCCAGGCTAAAGGCACTGAAGAGAAGAGCCAACTAAAATACTACAACAACCCAAAATTATGTACCATCCTAAAGGAAGCTCAGACTACATGGAATATATACACGCAAAGAAGAGCATGATAAATCATTCAGATTAATGGCAACAATCTTAACGTTTCAGAAGGAAATATCAAAATTAGAAACAAAAACTCTATTGCATATCTGTAGTAATCAAGGATTTACAAAAAAACTCATCAGAAGCCATTTCCCCCCGAAGTGCATTTCTGTTGCATCGTCTGTAATACAATGGTGCATTTTACAAATTTAAAATATCATCTGTACATACCAGATATCTCAGCCCAGGTGAACACACCTGGGAACAGTAAAAATCGCAGACAGGTTCAAGACAATTAAGCTGATATTGACAAAGTAGTAAGGCCATAGCTATTTAACTACAGTAAAGCATTGATTAAGTCACTTATTTGCTACTGATCTGCCACAGTATCATCTTTCTCTTCTGGTTAATAGTGAGTTACTTTTTTTTAATTTTTTTTTTAATTTTTTTTAAACCTACAGCTAAAACTGCACCATCATACTGTGCCAGGCTAATTAAAAAAAAAAAAATAAAAGAAAGAGCAGGAATGTAAGATACTATAAAACTAACTTAAGGTTAGAAATCAAAAGAAATAAAACTTTCTGCACTTTTAGTTTTACTACCACATGCAAAGAATTTCTTCTCTTTTCACTCCCCAGCAGAAGCACAAGAGAGTGGCCCAAACTTTTCCACACACAGTAATCTGGAAAAGAACTTAACTGGGAAGTGTTTTTCTGTCCCTACCGGAAGTCAACAGCTCTGAAAACAAGTCACAGTTCCTAAAACTGAAAGTTAAGTGTGGTTTGCACCTCCTTAAAATCAGCAGAGCAGAACAATTTGTCTTTGCATCCCTTGAGGAAGGACCCAGAGGGAGCCACGGAGCTGCTGCCACTTGGAGTGCCCTGGGAGCAGGGACAGCTCCAGCTCTGCTGACATAAAGATCCAGCTCCAGGAAAAACCAGGAGCTGCCCCAGCAGTGGCTCTGCCTCCAAACCATCCCTGTGCCCCAGTTTTCCCCAGTTTGGCAAACTGGGAGAGGGGGACACAAGGTCCTTCCTCACCCCAGGGAGGAGAAGGCAAACCCAGCTGCTGAGAACTCCCACCTCACTACAGTTTCACTGCCCCTGTATTCACTTAGGAATTTCCCCCTGCACAGAAAAGAACACAAAGGGAAAAAAAAAAACCAAAAAAACAAACCCCAAGCCACGGTTAGAAATGGTGGAAGGGAAATGCCCACGTGAAATCCTTGCACACAGGGGTGAAATAAATCCTTCTGAGTGCCCCAAAGTGAGAGAAGTTTGGATTTGCTGGGGAAAGGCAGCAGTGACAGCCTGAGCTGCACTCACTGCACTCCCAGGAACACTCCCAGAGCATCCCTCTCCCACCCCCTGCAAGGGAAATGCAGCCACAGTCGGTTGGGTTTCCCCACATCTGATCAATGACAGAAGTTCCATTTCACCACTCAGGCCCTCTCAGCACAACCAAGGCACTGACTCTGATCAGGGAATTCTGCCCAACATCTGCAGCAGCCCCTTCCCACAGAGCTGCTCCTGAAACAGCCACCAGCTCTCAGCATCCCAACCCTCCTCAACCTCCCAAGGACAGGGAACACCTCCCCTGAACCTCTGGGACCACCCCACAGGCTCCTTTTGTCCCACTTGGGCTGCAGGAATCCTTTAGAGCCTTTAAAATGAATTCCATTTTTGCATTCATTGCATTTCAGGACTTTGACACTTTCACTATTTAGACTTCCCTATCATTCCAACATGAGTAGCATTATCAAAATAAATGGAGAAGGGTCTGTAAGGACCCCTCAGCTGTGGATGTGATCAACGATTTTTTTTACTAAATTTCAAAAAAACCTCCCAAACCCAGTACAGGTAGTTTAAAAGTGAATAATGATTTGGACATTTTAGATATATATATAGATATATATATATGTATACAAACTTCAGGACCCCAAGAAATGGCAGGAAGCTGAGTCAGGGGAGGTTTATGTGGGATATCAGGAAAAGTCTCTTCCCCCAGAGGGTGGTGGGGCACTGACCAGGCTCCCCAGGGAAGGGGTCACAGCTCCAAGGCTGTCTGAGTTCAAGAAACATTCAGCCAACGCTCTGAGGCACAGGGTGGGACTGCTGGGGTGTCTGAGCAGGGCCAGGAGCTGCACTGGGTGATCCTGGAGGGTCCCTTCCAACTCAGCCCACTCTGTGATTCTCTGACTCTCTCTCTGAAACACGCCTAGAAATGAACAGTTAACTGCATAAATACATTATATTGTGTCATGAATCAACTCAAAGCAATTGCCAAGCTGAATAATAAGTTAGAGAAATGACAACTCTGGCTTTATATATATATTTATAAAAATAGATATGAGTGTTCTCCAAGCAGCTGATAGAGAATTCTACTGAGGCCCAGGTCGCCAAGGGTTATCTGGCTAAGAAATCAGAAGATGAAAAATTTCACAGTTATTTTAACTGCCACTTACATTCATTCTATGGCAACACGAGCATATATTACTAAGATGGTTACGGAATATATCACAATTGAGTTTTCCAGTGTTCACAACTTACGACTTTAAATTTGTACACTTGCTATTCACTAAAAAAAAAAAAAAAAAGAGGAAAAAAATAAAGGTGTGATTCTTACTGCTGGAAGCTACTTTTCCCTAACGCTTTATACAGAACTTTGAACCCTGGCATGCTGATTTTGGCAGATTAATGTGCTGAATGTTCCTATTTCGGTCATTAATCACCCTGAAACTTAACCACTTACTGCACAATAGTGTTGCAAATTCAGTCAGCACAAAGCTGGCAAGGTGCCACCTCTCCAGCAGCTTCTCTGAACACGAGGGGTTTTCTTGAACTCTGCACCTTTAGTTCCACTTTAAAGAGTTAAAAACAAGTCAGTTGCTACGACATCAGCTGTAAACAACGAGTTCCCAGGAGTACAAACCCTGATTTCTGGCAATACAGCAGCCAACAGCCCATTCCAGAGTCAGCACAGAAAAAACCCAGCCACAGCTCTGGTTTGCTGCCAGTCATCCAGAGATGAGGGTGAATGCCCAAGTTCCCACCTGCAAGGCAGAATTCCACATCTGCAGCCACAATTTCAGGCTCTTGACCTGTGCAGGGAACATCAGCAAGTGCTGTGCAGCCACCTGCCCATCCCACCCCGGGGCTGTCTCAGGAAAACATTCCAGAAAAAAGCACTAAAGTCTGTAATAAAGAAATTAGAGAAAGTAACGAGAGAGGAAAAAAAGCAAACAAACAAACCCCAAACCTAAGGAGTTGCCCTCGAAAGGAGGCGAGGAAAAAGGGCAAATTAAAGATTCTGCCAAACTCCCTTCGCCTCCTTCCACCGCGTCTACGAGACAATTTCTGCTGTCCACGCACTCTCCTCTACAATCCAGTATCCTGCAAAAATTATACCTTAAAAAGCTTGCTGAATGAAAGATTAGTAAGGTCAAGAGACTCTACTTCAAGCTGGAAACACCTGGTTTACTACAGTAGTACATTCAGTTTTCTTCATCAGTGACTAAGTGATGACAACAGTTCTGGCTGCACTCGCTCCGCTCACGCCGCTGCAGGGGCCTCTGCAGTGCCAGGCCACCCATGGCAGACACACCAGCCCACAAGCCAAACGTTAAATAGGTTAAAAAAAGTTCTAATTTTACAGAAATGCTCATCTTCCAAAAATAACATTCTCTTATCCTTTTCCTCCTACGCCGAGGGACAGGTTAATTTTGTCAATTCACGTTCTTTCACTTTGTCAAAATGCTACTTTCACAACCCCAAAAACTGATTTCAAGCAGGAAACCCTCTGCAAATTAAAAACAAAAAAAAAAAAAATACAAAAATTATAATCTCTATATTTATAGCGATTGGAATCCTCCAGCATTTGTGAAATCACTTTGAGAGATGAATTTTGGGACTCTCCACAACTTCTCCACGCAAGCCACGCTCCAGTTCAGTAATTCCCCTTCCCGAATCCTTCCTGCTCAGTGTCTCTGCTGCTCATCAGCGCCCAGCTCGAGTGAAACAGAGAATCCTCGGCTGGCGCAGCGTTACTTTGGTGAGCGGGGCGGCACGTACTGCTCCTTGCCGCCGCGGCGCGGCGCTCCCTGAGGCGAAGATCTGCGTCCAAACTGGCGCCTCTGTTCCCTGATTTTGCCAGCAGCTCCCCTGGCAGCTCCACGGAAGCCAGAGTAATCCTTCATTCGACCTTCAGCCCTCTCCTGAGGAGCCTTCTCCGGCGCCTTCTCCGACACCGCGCTCTCCTCGCTTTTGGCGGGGGGAACGATGTTGGCGCGATGCTCCCGCAGGGGCTGCACCGGCGCTGGCGGCGGCTCCTTGGGGGGTTTCTGGCAAACCTCGGCGTAACTGAGCTTGCGAGGCTCCTTTGGGACCAAGAGAAGAGCGAGGTTTACACACCACGGCCGCCTCCCAGCCCAGCCCAGCAGGAAGTCAAGGCACAACAGCAACAAGACGTGAGGAGGGCAGAGAGAAAGCCGCGGGTGACCCATCAGCACATCCCTGTGTCATTCCCAGTCCCTGCTCTGGGCCTTACCTGTGCTGACAGAGCAGGAGCTGCACTTGCTTGAGCAGAAGGTGAGGAGGTGTTTGTCCTTGGGGGCTTTGCAGCACTGACAGGACAGACGGACACCGGCGGGGAGGCCGGGCTGGCCACGTCCTTGGGAGCAGACACTTCTTCTGGTTTGCTCTCTGCCTGAACTGTGCTGAAATGTTGAACAGCAATTCAACATTAAAACCGACTGACACTCGTGTTTCAGACATTATTTCCTTTCTTTGAAGTCACAAGTGCAGAATCTGGTTTGGTCTCTGCCTGAACTGTGCTGGTAAATCAACAACAATTCAACATTAAAACCGACTGACACTCGTGTTTCAGACATTATTTCCTTTCTTTGAAGTCACAAGTGCAGAACAGAACAGCACAGCCGTTCCCACCATGATTTGTTCTTTCCATCTGGTGGCCTCTGGAGGAGATGCCACCCAACATTATTGCCAGACACTGGTGAGAGACTTTGCTGGAACATGTAAATGAGCCAGCAGCGCCCTGGCAGCCCTGATGCAACGCTGGGTCTGTGCAGCTGGAGAAAAAACTGAGGGGAGACTCATTAGGACCTGCAGCTTCATCCCTAGGGGCAGTGACCATTTACAGGACCCCAGGGAACGGCTGGAGCTGTGTCAGGGGAGGGTTAGGTTGGATATTGGGAAAGTCTCTTCCTCCAGAGGGTGCTGGGGCACTGCCCAGGCTCCCCAGAGCTCCAGGAGCACTTTGACAACACTCCCAGGCACAAGGTGGGATTGCTGGGGTGTCTGTGCAGGGCCAGGGGTTGGACTGATGATTCTTGTGGGACCCTTCCAGCTCAGGACATTCCATAAATCCAGTTTTCTCCACATACCTCAGGAGCACAGGCTCAGTCTGGCTCGGGGAGCTGACGCTGGGCACGGGCGGTTGGGCAGCGCTGGGCGTTTGTTCGTCCGCAGCAGGAGCCGGGCAGGGGGACAGGGAGTCTTTGCTTTCCTGGACACAGAGCACAAGGTGCAAAATACAGAAAGATGCTCAAACTGCTCTGCCATATGCCACTGCAAGACATCTGAGAAGTGGGGTAATCCCAAAGGCTGCTCAAGATCTGATGATAGGGATTTTACTCCTTTTGTACCCTCTCCTCTAAAGCAATCCTGCTTCCTATGGGCAAATCCAGAACTAAGCTGGAACACCCAGAATATCAGTGCTTAGTCCCACCAGCTCAAAGAATGGATTCTGGAAAGATCCCTTGCCCACACTCCACCAAACTGTTCCCACTCCAACAGCCAACACTCCTTTGCCTGCTTCATTCCCAAACATCACTGAGTTTACAACAGCATAACTGCATTATCCCTGGTTGCATTCCCACAAAAAGCCAGGTAAAATGCACTACTCTATGAACAAACCAGTACCAAGCCTGGGATTAAAGCACTGGGTTGTGTGGCTCTGACAAACCAACTCTTTAGCAGGGAAAAGGGAGGCACAGCACCCGTGTGTGACAGAGGCAAGACCAGGCACCTTCTCTTTGCAGACTCCTTTAACGATGTCGGACATCCTGCTTTCCAGCACAGGCTCTCCCAGATTTTTTGCTGTGCTGCCAGGCAAGGGTGGGAAATTGGATGCAAGCAAGTCAAACTTTGGTGTCTGAGTCTTGGTTTCTGCTGAAGGCTGAGGTCTCTGGAGAGAGAAAACACCCATTAATTGAGCTGTAGCACTGAGCAGTAAAAGCACTGAGCAAGTGTCAGGGAAATTCCTAGGAAAACTGTAAACCCCCCATGCAATCTGAGGATTTAAGGACTGTCATTCCTTCAATAACTGCAAAGCCAACACTCTGCACTTTGTGTGACTCAGTGCAAAAAGGGAAGCAGAACTTACTGAAACCCGGTCGTCCTCCCGTCTCCTTCGACCTCGGAACACGTTCCTCCTTGAAAGGCAAGAACACCAGTCAGGGCATTCACAGCTGCAGTGGGCACTGCTCTGCACCAGGGCATTCAGCAGCTGCAGTGGGCACTGCTCTGCACCAGGGCATTCACCAGCTGCAGTGGGCACTGCTCTGCACCAGGGCATTCACAGCTGCAGTGGGCACTGCTCTGCACCAGGGCATTCACAGCTGCAGTGGGCACTGCTCTGCACCAGGGCATTCACAGCTGCAGTGGGCACTGCTCTGCACCAGGGCATTCACAGCTGCCTGCTGAGCCTTCCCCAGACACCACTCTGGGATGTTCTCCCTCCTCAGGAGGGGTCACAACTCCAATGCTCTCGGAACAGAGCCAATAAGGGAACAATTTCTCTTTCTCAGCCCCCAATGAGCATTGGACTGAGCACAGGGACAATTATAATTTTATAGTAATAAACTTAGTAGTCTGATTTCTCATTGCTCTGCCTTTTCAAGTGTCTAAATCCCGAATTAACAGAAAAAAGATAAAACCAGTTAACCCTAAAATACTGAGCAGCATCGAATTCCCAACCGTGTTTGGGTTTGCTTATTATTTACAGCAATACAGAAGCCAACTTTACTTCAGTAACTATTTTAATTGTGGGGACAAATCAGTTATTTTAAAATAAAGACACCTCACTATTTTACTGCCAAGCTGCTTGTCAGAGGAACTAACAGCTGGAGAGCAAAGCCAGAACCGTTCCTGCTCCCAGGTCAGCATTTATTGCTCACGGTTTATTTAAACATCACTTTTCTCACGATTGGTCTTAGCAGAAACGTATTTTGTGCTGATGGTTGATATCTGTGGCTCTCACAAGCCAAGTGCCAGCTACAAACCCAAGCCACAGCCCTTTACCTGCCCCTGCCGACGCCGTAGTCGCCGTTCTGCTCCAGCTGAGCCGCGGGAGAATCCTTCTGGGAATACCCTTGCTCTTGGTGCCCACCTAAGGAGCTGCTGTGCCTCTCCATGACAAAATTCCTCGAGCTGGTTCTGCTCAGCTCCCCCATGGGCAGAGCCCCGGCACCAGGCAGCCCCTCGGGGTGCTCGGAGGCGCCGGCTGAGCGGAAATGCGGCTTCACCCTGCGGGGACAGAGCGAGCTGTGGGAGCCCCCCGAGGGGCCACAGCCACAGGCAGCAGCAGCTGCAGCTGGCAAGGAAAGCAGGAGCTCAGCAAGCACCACAACTCCTGTTTCCTCCAAGTACAATTGTCAGGAAAATGGGCATTTGCCTTCCCAACCTCCACTGAGTCCTTCTGTTATGGTTTTCCTCCAAGCCAACTCAAGTGTTGGCTTACCAAACATACAAACATACCAAAGAGGGGAAAAAGCCCCCCAAACCTCAACCAACCAAAAAAATCCCAAAGCCCAGTGGTCACAGAAAAGCCAAAGAACCCAAAGGGAAGTTTTCCTGTGCAGCACAGGCACAGGGCATTGGAAATGGAGCTGGAGAAATAAACCAAGGCCAAGGAACAGACTGATCTGGCCACAGGCAAACAAACTGAACTGAGACACAAGGCCAGGAGTGACTGAACAGGGCAGATCACTCCAGGGCAGCTGAGCCCCCACTGTGCACAGGCAGGCTCAGCCTGGCTGCTCCAATCCCAAACCCAGCACTGCCCCTGCAGCTCCCAAAGCCCCAGATGTCTCCCCCTGTTATTGATAATTCAGCATTAGAGATGTGGTTCCTTGGAGCACAAACACAGCACTGCACACTCAGTGCTGCTGCAAGTTCAGGCTCAGGGTCTTAAATGCAGAATTCCCCAGAAAAACTGAGATCCAGCCCAAAAGGGAACAGTTTTCTGGAGAAGCATGTGGTTGTCTTCAACTATTTTCCACTTCTGCCCCTCACTGCCTTTTCCATGAAGCACTGACCAAAGACAAGAACCCTAAATTCTCTCTCCTCTGGTCAACTCTGCACATCTCATAATTTAAGGGCAGCAGGAGATTTTGCACACTGGCAGTTTTTAAACAATCTCTTTTTAACATTCTGTGAAATCAGAAAAAACTCTCTCAGTGCCAGCCAAAGTAAGAGTCCTTCATCTCCCTTTCCCACAAGGATGTTGCAACAAATTAGGGCAAAATAAATACAAGTGGCTTAAACAAATGTTTAGCTACAGAGAAAACTCCAACACTTAACTATTAACTGTCTGTACTGCAAACAAATCAGGTTTAATGGGCCAGGACAGAAACCCAAAAGCAGCAGCTGGATGAACTTCTCCAAACACGCTGTTCTGCAGTTCAAGAAGAGATTTGCTGAACAGAGATTAATTCACACTTCCCAGCTTCAAGAAGCATCAAGAACCAGTTTAAAGGGCCCAATAAAGTTTAAGTTTCCCATCATCAGAAACCATAGGGAGGAGGTGGAGCGAAGTCAACAAAATTCTTCCATTTTGTCCAAGTTGTTCTCAAAATGGCAGATTCTCAAGGCACTGTTCAGCCCTCAGATCTCATAATCTTACCCGTCATCGAGAAGGCCACAGTCTTATCTGGGCAGAAGAGCAAAGCAGAAAAGACAAGGAAAGACAAAGGAGGGGGAAAAAAGAGCAGAGAGAAGGAGGAAATGATAAGAGAGCAGAAAGAAGGAAGAGCAGGAAGGACAAGCAGGGAGCACAGGCTGCCCAGCCCCGACTGTGACCTGTTCTCTCTTAGCGCGATACTGGATCATCACTGGGCCAGCAGGACCTGCACACACCGAGCCTGAAGCTGCAACTTCCACCACTCCAGTTGGACTAATGAAAGCCTTTACATAACCAGGATTTTAAAAGCTCAGGGTTATGCAGATGTGATGTACAAGCAGGCATTTCAAGGTGTTAGTACTTGGATACACAGCTCTTGCACACTTGCAGCATCTGTACTTCCGAGAGGATCCACAGACACAAGAGCTTTACAGGCTTTAAAACTGTGCACAATTTAAAGCAAAATAAAGCCAAGCCACCTTTGTCAAGATGTGAGCTGGGAGCTGAGCAGCTGCTCCATCTTCCAGGCAGAGTCAAGCTCCCAGTCCCACAGTCTGTGTTGAGACTCTGCTGAGTCACCACAGACTAAATCCTGAAGTTCCCCTTCTGCCAACAGCCAGACCTGAACTGCACCACAAATCCACCAAAGCCCTGGCAGTTCTCAGCTGATTTCTCCAACGATATCCACAGCAATTCCCATGGTCCCAGCCCTGTGCTGCACACAAACAGCTCCCACCCCCACACACAGGTTACAACTCCATTGTATTCACAGAGCAATTGCTCCAGCAAGACAAAGTGTTTCCTCCTCCCCGGTGTTTATATCTGAGCTAAGTCCTTACAGCTCTCAGGAAAGATGGGGATAAAGCAAATAAATTACAGGAACAGCCCCAGCATCGAGCTGTTGGAGGCAGCAGCCAGGACAAGCAACTCCCACCGCAGGAACCAGAGGCTCCACAAACCTGGTCCCAGCAGGAAAGGCTTATGTTGTGCTGCAGGAGTTTATAATCTGTGTATAATAAACATCATTACAAGTATGACCTTAGGAGGAAGTTATTTATTTGTCAGCAAAAACTCCTCTGAGGCGTTTAAAGGAGTTACCTTTGCTCTCTCCAGCACTGTGTCCTTTATTTTAGCATCTTAAGCTGCCACCTTCTACTTCATTTTTTAAATTAAGTTGAAAAACATCATACATTCGATAAACAAAACAAGTAACGTGGTCCCATCAGAAAGCACTGCATGTGACAAGCAAGGAACACTTGAGGATCTCAGTACTGTAAGTTTTCAGGAGCAAACATCTGACAGAACTGTCTTACCGATTCCTATGGAATGGGCGACCTATACTCAGAGAAGCAGCATTTGTTTTATATGATCCTGGTGTATTAAAGCCATTCACAAATCCACCATTGGGAAAGGGGGCCTGCAATAGACAGAACAGTCTCAGTGGCTGAGCTACAAAGAAAAATGTTTGCAGATTAATGATGAGCTTCAGCAGTTACTCGTGGTTGTAATTTCACACTGGGCTACAGCATCTACTGTGGTGTGAACTCGCTACTCCAGCCAAATCCCCACAGGTTCACAGTCTGCACCTGCTTTACACAGTTCCCCTATTCCTGGAAAAGCTGTGGGCTCTTCCAGTAACACAAACTGCTGGATAATGGAATTTCACACCAAAATTCCTTGAAACAAGTGACAGCCAATGGGCAAGACTGGCAGCTCCTCTGACAGCGTTGCTTTATCAGGCTCCTAAGTGTCATAAACCAGAGGGATCTGCCCAAGAAGCCTGCAAGGCCCCCCTGCCCCAGTGATTATTAACCAAATGATCCCTGATGGGCAGGGCTGCTCCTGCCCTTCCCAGCAGCTGCTACTCACCAGTGGTGTCTCAAAGTAAGGTGCAGGATTGGGAGACCAGGTCTGAGGCACGATGCTGTAAATGGAGTACTGCTGAGGGCTATATACAGGCTGCATAAAGAGGGGCGAGGCAAACTGGGCTTGGGTCTGCACGGGCTGGGGGTACACGCTGGAGTCCACCACCCGGTAACCATTCTTAGCAAAAAAGGTGTTGATGGCTTTTATCCTGGCCTGCAAGGCAGCAAATGAAAGCACCAGTTAGCTGTGAGAAAAGGACAAGCAGAACGTGGAATCTTTCGTGCCCGCTGTAGGAATGTGAAGGTCGATTACTGCTGATGAATAAAAACTGATGAAATCAGTCCACATCACATTCCCCCAGCGTGATAAGGGGAAGGACACACATTGCTTTAGCTGGAGGATCTGTGAAACTGAAGATAAACTCTGCTTTCCACAGCAGGAACTGTCCAGACTCCAATTGTGACAGTTCCTCTCACAGTACCAGCACTTTGCTCCAGCCTGCTCGGTGCAGCAGCCAACTCAAGACTCCCAGTGGCAGGAATCCCTCTCCTGAACTCTGCAAACCCAGATTCTAGGGCAAGTGGAGAAGGGAAGTCGGCACAGGAATGTATTTCACCCCCCCTGGGAAGCAGGGCTGTGAGTAACCAGCAGCCACTGAGCTGTAATTTGTCAGAGCTCCCCGTGACCTGGTTCACGTTTCCAACCTCCAGAGCCAGAGTTATGGACTATCCCCCTGCTGAGCCCTTGGTTCCACCCCCCACTAATGGTCACCATCATCCAAACAGAAACAACACAATTCCATTGCAACACAAACAGCAGCTAAAGCAGCCTCACCATTACTGGCTTGCCCTGAAAGGTTTTCACTTCTTCCCTTAAGTATTTGAACGCCTGCAGATACAAAAAAAGATCAACATTAGAATATCTCGATAAAGGTGTGCTCCCAAAACATATTACACAATTTAACAGAAATGGGCAGCAATGTGCTCCTCTGTTAGCCCAGCTAAACTCATGATTCAGGATTCCAGTGTCAGCCATGGCCAGAGAGCACCGAGGCAAGAGGCAAGCAAGGGAATTATAACCCCACAACCTCTCAACTTTAGTCTTATTAATCAGAATTTGCCAGTAATCTCTTAAAACAACAAAAGGGGGATCAGTAAGTAAATGTTGCTTTTAGCTACAGGAAGCACATGTGCACTTTCCTTGAGCAGGGGAGGGATTAAAGCTGGGAGGGCAGGGGCAGGGGAAGGCAGCCTTACCTGCTGTGCATCTGTGTCGGACTGGAATGTAACGTACCAGTTGTTGTTGTGAGCAAACTCACAGCTTATCACCTTGGGGCAGTTCTCGTTCTTGAACAGAGCCTTCACCTCCTGGGGAGAGAAGAGGTTCAGGGCCCCTGTACAGTGAACACTGAAGTGACCTGTTTGTGTTCCAGCTCCTCAGCTGCTCTCCTGTGAGCAGGGATGTTCTTTTATTGCCCTGACCAAATCACCCTCTCTCTACCTGTTTCTTCACCCACAAATCCTGGTCGAGCTTCCTGAGCTCCCCAGATAAAACACAGCAGGCCCAGCTGGTAAGAAAATCAAGATCTGTGTAGAACTACTGCTATTTTTATATGAAACAGGTAGGAAAAGTGTGGTTTTAGATCAGCAGAGTCATGGAGACAACAATGATTCCATGAAATATTTCTAAGTCAAGACAACCTGACAGCTTTGCAATAATCAGATTGTAAAGAGAGGGACAAGCAGCTGCTCAGCGTTTGCATTAAAAGAACTCATTAAAAATGCTGGTAGACAAACACCCTGTGTTACAACTTTAAAAAACAAAGAACTAAATCATTCTGTTCGCCAAGTATCAGGAGGAATTTTATTATACTCCCTTCTCTGGACATAATGAGCTCAGCTCATGCTGGGGGCACAATGAATGAGAAATGTTTAGTAACATTTCTTGCTGCCAAAACAACCGTCTGACTTCAAGTAAAGTTATTACTGTGACAAAAATTCAGCCTGAATTCCAAGCTATGCCTTGGACTGATTTATTTTTGGATCTGAAAAGGAACCAGTTCAAACTTCCTTCCAGAAAAGCCAAGCTAGCTCAGTTTTGGTGCAAAGGAAGTTTACTTAAGGTTTAAATACAGTAGTAAATAATGGGAAGGGACAATGGCAATAACTTTTTTGTTTTGGCTATTTTGACAACGCACCCAGGCAGAAAAAATTACTGATGTGGTTTAGAAGAAAAATAACCGTGTTAAATCCAATTAAACACCAGCTGACCTTTTCCTGGTGCTGTTTGAAGCCCTACTGAAGACACCTTCCAAAACCAGAGTTCTTTCTTTCCTTTCTCTTTATTTACCTCTATAGGTGTCGTTTCAGGGATCTCACGGAGAATGATAATACATCGTTTGTGGTTTGGTCTGACTTTCTCCCCCCTTTCATCCACTTGTACCATGGGAGAAGCTGAAATTAAAGCACAAAAGTTGGACACTGTGCACCTCTCAGCAGTAGCAGCCTCTCTCACGGAACTCAGAACAAAGAATAAGAATTCAGGAGTTTGGAACAGCCTCTTACTCAACAAAGCTCCTGTCACCATTTACCAGCACAACAAGCCATAAGCAGCTCAGAGACTGAAACATTTCTCTGAGGCATGGAAGGATTTTTTGTGCTACTGATACAGACATCAAATGCCCAGACTTACATCTCAAAACTTCGAGAATAAGGTCCATATCTGTTGTCAGCTTCTTAATCCCCTCCATGTTGGCAATTGTCCATATTGGAACAAACTGATCACTGTCCATCTGGGACATCAAGTAGAGATCCTTTGAAAGGTTCTCCCTAAAAGGACATAGAAGTATTATTTAATAAAAATCCTGAACCTGACTTAGGGAAAACTCAAACCAAGAGCATCACTACAGGCTTAAGTATTCACCAGTACCATTCACAACCAAAACACCCTTTGCTTCTCTCCTGGAACAAATCCCAGCAAACCAACACAAAGCAGAGTAAGAGAATTTTTAAAACTTAATGCAGTTCCAGTGCCCTACACTTTGTCTGCAAAAAGGATCTGCCAAGGAGACTTCTGGTGATATAGAGTAAATTATCTCAACACCTTATGTCTGTGGAGCACAGAAGCCATCCTCACCCTGGGACACGGATGCATGGATGGGACTGACACACCTGGAAGGTGCCAGGGGCACAGGGCTTCTACAGAACATTATCAAATCCTGGTTTGTGTTTCTATGGAGGTCATGGTGCATCTCAAGCCAAAAAGGGGGATATTTGTCAAGGATTTGAATAAAGGGTTTATAGCAAGCTGAGTTAAGCGCCTACCGTGAGAAGCAGAACTCAAGTTGTTTTCTCAAACATTCTCTAATGTCTTCTGTGGACACGGTGGAGCTGCTGTCACCTGAAAGGGACCACACCCACCATCAGCTCCCACTGTCAGGGGAACAAGATAAGACAAGGTTCTGTTGCAGAACAAAGAATGGATCCCTCTGGGTAGGACCAAGAGGAAAAGCTGAGATGCCTAAAGATGCCCACATGGTGTTTTTGAGACCTCTGAAAGCAGGGTAAGGATATTCCACAGATTTTACAAGATTGGAAAGTGGAATAGTGAGTAGCCTTGGTGAGCCAGGGAGGTGAGAGCAGTCTGAGCAGGAAGGACAGTGGGAGTAGAGCTCATCTGGTTCTCATTCTGAACCAGTTATTTCAGTGGAAAAGCTGTACATATAGAAACAGTATTTGGAAACAGTGCTAAGTGTATCACTGTAGAAATTAATAGTTTGGTAACTTGATTCCCGAATAGTATAAAGTTAATTTTATTCATATTTAAGATTCTGCCTATGTAGGGCTTGTGGAAGGGGACACAACTGTCTGCTGAGCATTTGTATTTTGAGCTGTGTGTTTGTATTTGCACTGCTCATCCTGCAGCACAGACACCCCCAACAAGTTGAGACAGTGCTGGTGAACTTGCTTCTGGTTTTTTTTTGACACTGACAGCAGTGTCCAGCACTCACCAGACACTTCATAGATTTGGTATCCCAGATCTTCAGTTGCCAGGACAATTCCATTTGCTGACACCTCATCAACTCCTGTGCCATTCCTTGTGGCATCACAGGATGGGGAATACATCACTTCATACTGCTTGCAGCTGTCCTCTGAGATCTCTAGGTTACCTAGCAAAGGAACACACCAGCAGCAGGAAAACTCCTGTCAGCTTCAGCATACTTCCCATTTGAAACATTTTGGCTACCAACATTAAAACAAATACTCAAGAAAGCTGTAACTGAGAGTGTCTAACCTTAGTCTTTATTTCTTAGACTATGTATTGGATAGAACTTTCTACCCCTCCAAGTTCAGTAAGATCTGCTGGTTTGTACCAGGCTCTCAGGGATAAGTACATAAAAGTAAATAAAGGATCCTGAAATTGATCCCCCAAGTGGCAGAGGATCTAAAAATCAGTCTTTCCACCTGCAATTTAAAATATTTAATCGAGGTTCCTAAAAACAAGGGATGAAAATTGCTTACACTGCCTCAATTGCTTCACTTTGTTATGAAGAGACAAATGAGTTTCTGTCAGGCAAAGCACAAACCCAGCACTCTCTCCTCACTTCTGCTGACTTACCAGAAACCTTTGACAGGGCCACACAAGCTGAATGCTCCCTTCTCCCTAACTTTTACTAAACCATTTTGCAGGGAATCCTCTACATCCTCTGCTGTGCTTTGAGTCACCTCAGCTACACCTCAGAGCAAGTCTGAGCCAAGTCAGCCAAGTAAAACCAGCTGAATCCTCAGTTCTGGACACTGCCTGTGGGGTAAGGATGGGAATGGGAATGGAGCAGCCTGAACAGAGAGGAGCTAACTATGGATACTGCACAGGGTCTGCTCCAGGACAGATGCCCCTGACAGTTCTCAGCAGCACCTCACTGTTCCCCAGGATTGCAGGTGGCCCTCAGACCTCGTTTTCCTGTTCACAGGGTCCAGTGGATGCTCAAGTGCAGCAATGTCATGATCCATTGCTACACATTCAGCACCCTGGCTCCCCTCTTAGCGCGTTACTGGGTCATCACCGGGCCCCTTGGATCCTGGCCCAGCAGAGCTCTGAACCAAACCCTCCTGAACCAAAGGAGACCCACCAGCCCTTCAAACCACCTGCTGCTTTCTCTTGTTCCTTTCATACACGTTGCTCCATCAGCACTGAGAAACCCAAGGACAAGAGCCAGAGGTTGCCCAGGATCCCACCCTGGGTCTGGACACCTCACCCTGGGCCGCTGCTGTTTCGTGCTCCGTGCCAGACCCACCAGCCCTACAAACCACCTGCTGCTTTCTCTTGTTCCTTTCATACACGTTGCTCCATCAGCACTGAGAACCCCAGGATAAGAGCCAGAGGTTCTGCCCTTCACAGCTGAGCTGCCCAGGATCCCACCCCAGGTGTGGACACTTCACCCTCGGCCGGAGTCCCCTGGGCCGCCACCGTCTCGTGCCACGTGTGCTCCGTGCCAGACCCACCAGCCCTACAAACCACCTGCTGCTTTCTCTTGTTCCTTTCATACACATTGCTCCACCAGCACTGAGAACCCCATGACAAGAACCAGAAGTTTTGCCCCTCACAGCTGAGCCGCCCAGGATCTCACCCTCGGCCGGAGTGCCCTGGGCCGCCGCCGTCTCGTGCCACGTGTGCTCTGTGCCATTGGCGGGGGGCACGGCCTCGCCACTGCTCTGGGGCACTTCTTGCCACACTTTAGCGTTGGGGTTCAAGCCAGCACCTTTTGATGTCACCTGCTGAAGAGAGCAGAACACTCTGGTTAGTTAAAGCAACCTGGAGAAGCCTCAGAAGTCAAGCCAGACAATACAGGTGAATTTAGTGACTGTCTCTAGAGTTCCACATCTCAAGTGTCTACCCAACTATTAAGGACCTATGTGATTTTTTTTTATTAATGAAAACAGGAAAATCCTTGGTATTTTCCAAGTATTTCGTTTCTACCTCCATGAGAAGTGTTGCCTTCAACCTCTCTTTATTGACATCCGACAACATCAGCGGAGGCAGCGGCTACTCGGCAAGGACTCTGGGAACTCATAAGCTTTTAAAGACTTGACTGTCATAATGCTCCAGTCCCCTTTCACCAGAAAGGGAAATTTTCCCTCCTCCAGACCCCTTCCTAGAAAGGAAGGTAAAAAAACATATGTCAAGGAGAAGAAACTGTATAACTTACGGAATTAGTGACATCTGTACTGACCAAGCATCACCTGTGCTGTGCCAGGATTCCTCCTGAACTTACCTGAGCCCTACCTCATTCCCCCAGGAATCTCACACACATCAACAGACACTAATGATTCCCTTAAACTTGTAACCAAGGAGATTAAAGGTTTTGAAGTGCCAAGACAAACTTACACACCATCACAGCCTGCTGGGGGCAGAACGGGATCTTCTCACTTTGGGTCTGGGCAACGAGGACCATAATTAGAGTGAAAGGTTACAAATGAGACAGACAAGAGGAACTGCAGGATTCCAGCCTGGCACCTGACACAGAGAAACACTCATTCCAACAGGACAAGATGGAGCCCTCCAAAGTCCCTCTCCCAGAGCTGCTCAAAGGCATTTGGGTGAAGAATCCAAGAATCCAGCAGCAGCATAGAGGAAAAACATGGCTTTGCTCCTTTCACAGAGTGAAACACTAACTATAGTTAGAGGGTAGTGAATAAAACTACCTTTTTGCACAAATCCTCCCCCCAGGATGTCCCAGCACCCCAGAAGCAGCTAAACCAGCTCCTCCAGTCACTGAATGATGCTCCACTTCACTGCTGCGATTTGCTGGACTTTAAAAGGTGAAAGTCATCAGTCCAGCTCATATCCACAAACTCACAGATAAGCAAGTTGGCTGTTTCAGAGCCCTGGATTCTGAAGTTAAGGAGTGGCTCACTACCAGGCCTCAAACATACAGCACAAGGATAAGGAAGCAGTTGCAATAGCTTTAGAGATAATTCCTCTGCCAAGGTTAATTCCTCGTGCCAGAGCTGTTTGCTGCAAGGACAACCCCAGTTCAGTAACAAGAAGGCTCCAAACACTGGAGAGGTTCAGGACAACCATGTGAGAAGCAAAACAAAGACCATGGTTTTTGCAAAGCTCTGAGATTCAAACCCCTCACACACAACTGATTTAATCCACACAGCAACAGAGTCTTCCCCTCCCATTAATCTTTGCCCAGGAGCAGAGCTGGAAACCGTTCAGGGTGAAAGGACACACGTGCATTTCCCTTTGTGGATTTCACAGTAGCTGTTCCCCAACAAAACAACCTGAGAAGGAAAACCCAGTAAACTGCTGCACCCACAGGCTCTGTCACTGCAGTTCAGCGGTTTCAAACTAAATTCTGCTCAGCTTCTGGTCACTCCTAGGGCAGCATCACCTGCCCACATGGGCTCCTGCTCATGGACCCAGAGCCAGTAGGTCCCAGTTCCTTCAATTTACTTTTCAACAAAGCAAAAAGAGACAAGACACATCCAGGAGATGATTCATTCTCTTCTAAAAATAAACTCTGCCTCACTACCTACCTCTCTGAGGGTAGCACTGAGCTCAGGCTGAAAGTAACTTGAAAGAATGACTGTGATAAAGTGAAACTGCAACAGTCTGGGGTGATTACAGCACTTCTGGAGGTGATCAGGACTAAAAGCAACTCTGATAAAGTGATGAATGGATCATGAACACAGTGGCTGGGACACACACCTGGAACAGAGCATAGGCCACTTCCCCTGGTGCCAGAAACACTCAGTGAGGTGTAACAGCCCTGCAGGACCCAGCCCTGCTCTCACCCACCCTAACAGCAAAACCCCACCGACTGGAGAGGATAAACAGTCCTGGATTTCCATCAGCTTTTGGGAAATTCACTCTGCTGCGCTCCAGGAGCAAAACCACTCCATCCTGGCCAGCGGCCCTTCAGAAGAGGAGGCCAAATATCAATTCTTGCTTATTTAACTGAGGCTACAAAGGCCGGGATTGGCTGCAGCACGACCCTCCCAACCGCTATCGGGAACTTTCATGACGAGGTTAAAGCTTTACAGAGTGACAAAGGTTGGGAACACTCTCTGGGATCCACGAGCTGACAAAGCTCTCCTCCTCGGCACAGCTTCCCCTCTCACTCACGCCACTTTCAGCAAACGTGGAGCAAAGATTCTTCGCCAGCAACTCCCAAAAATTGGCTGTTGAAGAAAACTCTCATTCTGAAAGATGGCAAAGGATATTTTTCTTATTGTAATTACATCGAAATTATATTTAAACAGATTCGATTAAGCCAACAAAAATGCAGGCACTCAAAGAGCTTTAAAGCATTCGATTTTAATATTAACTCAAATTATTCTGCAAGTAAAATCTTAACCCAGAGCTTGTGACAAATTTCCTGAAGTAGACCAACTCTCTGAAAGGGAAGCAAAGCGAAAAATCCTGAAGAGAATTCAACTAAACTTGTGAGGGGAGAAACTAACCCTCTTGCAGAAGAGGAAATGTAAGCAGATAGAAAAACCCCAAGGTCAGCAAAGCTCTGTGAGGCAGCCAAGAGGAGCCTTGTGCTGGCTGGGGGGCTCAGACACTGTCACCTCCTCCAAGGGGAGTCCCCAGCACTTTGTCAGAGCTCACCCAGGCTGGGAGGCTGCAGGAGGAGAAGCTGCTGTCCAACCAACACACAGAACGGCTGTTTCAGGTAACAGCTCAGTGCTCTCAACATCCCAAACTCAAACTCACAGTGACTTCAGCAGCCACAGGAGCTGCAGGGTTTTCCATCAGCTGCTACGAGGGCCCCGTGCCCAGCGGAGCCTCCTCCATCCCTCACAAAAGCCAAGGCACAGTTGTGCTGTGTGAAGGTGTCTGTGCCACAGGGCTGGGAGCAGGGGCAGCGTGGGGACACAGGCTCACCTCCCAGAGGGGGCCAAGAACCCTCAGTGCTTCCCACAGCCATGGATTTCTGACCACGAAACATCACAGGCAGCATTTCACCCACCTGAAACACACAGACTTCCATTTCTCCAAATATACAGAATTAGGAACACGTACCTATTTGAATTGAGCCCGCAGCAGGCCCAGCTGTCACTATCAATTCCCTTTTCCCCAATGCAGGTAATAATAATCCTAATGCACCTAATCATTGATTGTTAACAGCACACAGGTCCTGGCTGTGAGGGAGAAAGAAGGCCCACCCCAAACATCAATGCATGAAACAGCACAAACCTTACACAGCCGTCACTGCAGAGATTTGGAACTAAAGGATGTTGAAGGAAATCCCAATTCCCCTGTGCACACTGTGAAGGGCTCAGCACAATCACCACATTCACACTTCAGGTAGGTCTAAAACAGACACTGACAGCAATACCAACCCAGCCAATTCCCCTGGAAACCTCAGGGCTTCCGCTCATCCTTGTGCCTTATTTTCCAGGCATCCCCAAAGATCCCGAGGTAAAGGTGCTATCTGCACCCAAGCATCCGACTGCAGCATTGCAGGACACCCAGCTCTGAACACCAGTGCCCTGCCCTGGCAGTGAAAAGACACCTTCAGAAAGTCCAGATGGTGCTCAGGAACTCAAAATTAAACATTATTGAGCCTTCCAGAATGCAGATCCCAGAAATTCCCAACGCTATCAGAAGAAGATCAGACACATGGAGTTTGCTCTTTAGGACTCCCTGAAAACCCCGAGGTGCTGATGAGCTTCGGCTCCCATCCACACCAGCCATGTGCTCCCCGAGGTGCTGCAGCTCCCATCCACATCCCCACGGCTGCATTCATTCCAGAACCTGCCTCGTGCACCCGCCGCTCTCCCGGGGCCTCCCCGCGCTCAGCCTGGGATGAAGCCGCTGCTCGTGGCTCCCATCGGCCCCAGCAGTTCCTCTTCCAGTTCAACACCGCAATCCCAAATTCTCAAGACCCGTCACCGTGCCCGTGACAACTTTAATTGCTCTCAGTAAAGCCAAGGAACATTCAGTTCGGAACTGAGGTGATTCGCTTAAGAAAGAAGTGCTGTTTCCCAAAATGCTTTATTTAGAGCTTCTTAACTGCGGAGCACATGTCGCTGTTGGTGTGGGAGCCCACCAGCACCACCTCCCCCGTCAGCAGAGCAAAACCTGAGCAGAACCCCCCGAGCAGGACCCCTGAGCCGAACCCCCCGGGCAGACACAGCCCAGCGCCCGCCCGGCCCCTCCGCTGCTCCCCCCGGCCGCGGGCAGCTCTTTGCTCCCTGCACGTTTTAGGACAAAACTCGGTGCAAAGTTTCTAGCGGCCATCCAGTTCGTTGAGCAAACGCTGAAACCGCCTCACCGAACCCGTGAAACGCCGCGAGCAGCCGAAGCCCCGTCCCGGGCCACAGCGGACGCGGCGCCCGCCCTCCTCGGTGACCTCCAGGGCCGGGCCGGGCCGCGCTCCTCGTCCCGCCCGGACCCGGCACGCCGGGGAACGGCAAACCCCCCCCTCCCGCGCCATAAAACCACCCCCGCTGTTTAATTAACGCAATTAACGAGGCGCCGCGCTCGGGCCTGGCCCCGCGGGGCCGCCCGGCGCTGCCGAAGGGCCGGGCCGGGCCCGCTCCCGGGAGGCCCC
>VZRZ01002894.1:32368-59741 GCA_013398175.1 Climacteris rufus
GTGCCGGGACCGCCGCTTGGGCCGGGACCGGTGCGGTGGGATGTGCCGCTTGGACCGGGACAAGTGTGCCGGGACCGCTCTGGCCGGGCCAGATGCGGTGGGACATCCCCCTGCCCGCTTGGGCTGGGACCGCCGGTTGGGCCGGGACCGGTGTGCCGGGACCGCCGGTGAGGCCGGGAGTGGTGCGGTGGGACATCCCCTGCCCGCTTGGACCGGGCCAGGTGCGGTGGGACATCCCCCTGCCCGCTCGGACCGGGCCAGGTGCGGTGGGATGTGCCGTTTAGACCGGGCCAGGTGCGGTGGGATGTGCCGTTTAGACCGGGCCAGGTGCGGTGGGACATCCCCCTGCCCGCTCGGACCGGACTGGTGCGGTGGGATGTGCCGCTTGGACCGGGCCAGGTGCGGTGGGATGTGCCGCTTGGACCGGGCCAGGTGCGGTGGGATGTGCCGTTTAGACCGGGCCAGGTGCGGTGGGACATCCCCCTGCCCGCTCGGACCGGACTGGTGCGGTGGGATGTGCCGCTTGGACCGGGCCAGGTGCGGTGGGATGTGCCGCTTGGACCGGGCCAGGTGCGGTGGGATGTGCCGTTTAGACCGGGCCAGGTGCGGTGGGACATCCCCCTGCCCGCTCGGACCGGACTGGTGCGGTGGGATGTGCCGCTTGGACCGGGCCAGGTGCGGTGGGATGTGCCGCTTGGACCGGGCCAGGNTTGGGGCGGGGGGCCCGGCAGAGCCGCGGAGGGGTCGCTGAGGGTCCGGCGGAGCTCGGGGGCTGCGGCGCTGCAGGGTGGGGAGCGCCCGGCTCTGGGTGGGTTCGCACCTGCGGCCGCCGCTGGAGCTCCTGTGGCCACTTCCACCTTGGGCAGGCGTTGATAAGGTTTTCTTTCAGGATCTTTCCAGATAGATGGATTTATATTCTGCTGTTAAACTGTTATTGGAGGTAGATTTGATGCGCTGTGATGGATTTGGGCGCAGCCACAGTCCTTCCCTTCCCTAACATCTGGCACACCTCTGGCATCTCTGTCCTTTCCTCCATCTCCTCTGGACCTTGTGCCACCTTCCACAGAACCTGTCTCTGTTGCAGTAGGCAGAACATTCAGAGTCTGGTTTAAGTTTTAAGATGCATTTTCTGCAATGACTCTGAATAAACCATTCAGAAGGAGCAGCAAAGAAAGCCCAAAGATACTTGCACATGCCAAAACTGTAAATGAGTGAGAAAGTGCTAAGAATGTGGAATGGCATAAAAATGTGGGAGCACAAGTTTCAGGGCATGTCAGAGTTCTGTTTCGTGTCATTTCTAGCAACTGAGATTCCAGATATGCTGCTCCTCCTTCCAGCTGAATGTCCCAGCAGCAAGTACTGCCTTTATAAAGAGATTTTTGCCTAAACAGGCCAGATTAGCTCAATGTATCTGTGATTTTGATGGAGAAGGGCAGGGAAACAGAAACACTCAATAGGGAGAAGATGCAGCCCCGAACAGGGCTGGCTGGAGCTGCAGTGGGATGCTCAGGCATCCAAACCAGGGCTGTTTTCTGAACAATTACACTCAGTTTTGTTTCTCAGTGTTTTACTGAACTGTCCTTCCGTGTGTCAATGAGCACCTGTTCCCTGTGCCAAGGCAGCTCCGATGAATGCCCCGCTCCTGTTTCCTGGGCACAGCTGACTCTGCTCTCTGAAAGGCCATTTCAACTGCAGCAGGGCCTCAGGTGAGCTCCCTTTGGCTCAAGATGAGTCATGAAACAAAGTTCAAACTGTGGCATGACATGGCTCATTCAGCATTGGTCTTCAATGTGGACAGAATTCTTTTTGTGGGCTTTTCCAGCAGTAAATTCTATCTGTAGTCTCTGTGTATTCTGAGGCTCCTGGGGGCTGCATCCTGCAGTCACAGAAATACTGCTTTTATTTGCATGTGCAGTATGATTTTTAAAAAGAGAAGATGGAAGTGAGATCCTTTGTCTTTGTGGATGGTGATTTGTGCTGTTGTCAAAGCCCCGTCCAGTGCTGAGCATTCTCCTCTCAGTGCAGCCTGGATGGAGATTTACTGGGGACTTGGTGATGCAGAATGTGTTCAAAAAAGCAGGAATTTCAGAAGGTAACTCCAGTCTGGGTTTCTCTTGCTGGTTGCTAGGGACTCTGTGCCTTTGCTAAGTGGTTTCAGTGTATTTCAACATCCCCACAAAACCAGCATCACTCGACGGTTCAACCTGCTCACCTGAAAACTCCATCAAAACTGCAGTCCTGATAAAAAATATCCTGGCAGAGAGCAGCACTGGAGGGGCTCCTCAGCTCCCACTGCAGCACTGGGAAGTGCCAGACTCTGCCCATGCCCCTGAATCCTCCTGGCCTGAGGTGCTGCAGAATCCGTCTCCCTCATTTCCGAGCAGGTGCATTCCATACCTGTGAGGATTTTGGGATCATTGCCTGGCCTCCCTTTGGTCAGCTCTTTGTTGGCTGAAGGTGTTTCTGTTTATGTGTGACCAGTTGTCCAGCAGACCTGCACTCAGACTGGATGCAGAGTTCCGTGACTCTGCAAATCCGTTAAAGGAATTAATGGAAAATACAAGGAAGAGCTCAGCCTGCCTGGAGTTGGCATTGCAGGGTCAGTTCGTGCCCTTGCCACGAGCATTGTGTGACATGGGACCAGGGATAAAGGAAAAGAGGAAAAAAGGAAAGGCGTTGCCCTGCAGGTTTTATTTTTGTCTTATCAGGGAGCTCTTTAAATTAATCTCCCCTCCTTTCCTCCTCCACAAAAGAGAACTATGTAAAAAATAAATCTGATATACTCTTGTTGGCTTCTGTGGTGAAAAGCTGGACAAAATCCCTTCCCATTTCCAGCAGGAGGGGGTGGTTGGAGCTGTTCTTTAGGTAATTAATACTATTTAACTGATATTATGGTAACTACTGCAACAGGAGGGGCACAGCTGCCTCCAGGAACACGAGACTTGTTTGAGCTCACAGAGGAAACGCTGCTGTGCTGAGAGCGAACACAAGAGTGAATGAAAAATGTTTGTCTAGGAATTACATCCTCTTAGTTTCGTAACTCAAACCCTCTTACATAAATGCCAGCACGTTTGGTTTGAAACTGGAACGAGTGAGGGCACTTTGGGGCTTCCTGGAGCTCCTGTGTGTGTGGGGGGAACAGGAGTGTCCTGCAGCACCCTCCACTCACAGCTCCCGTGTCCCTGCGCCGGCTCCTGCTGCTCTCACAACCCCCACTCTGTGCCTGTGGCTTTATCTCAATGGCATCTGCAGAGGAAATGATAACTGTCATCTGCTGCCTTTTTTCACTCAGTTGATGGACGAGATCCTGAAGGGTCAGGATTGGTGGCACTGGGACGCTGGGAGCACCTGAATAGGCGATGCAGGAGCAAATCGCTTTGTGAAACTTCTTTTCAGCTCACAGTTCCTATTGCTGACACTGTTCCTTCCTCCTGGGCAGGGATTTGGGGAGATAAAATGGAGCCTTCCCCGTTCAACAGAAGACAATGGACCTCCCAATCTTTGAAAATCACTGCCAAAGAGCTTTCCCTGGTCAACAAGAACAAGTCCTCGGCCCTGGCAGAGAGGTTCTCCAAGTAAGTGCTGTGGGGCTGGGGAGCACCAGGTGGCTGTGTGGGTCTTGGGCAGGGACTGCAGCACTCACAGCTGCTTTGCTGCTTCAGAATGGGATGGCTGCTGCCACTGGAGTTTGACTTCCATCACAAACTGTCTCTTAACTGCACAGGTTTCTCTCCTACCAGAGAATTTCTTGCCTGGTGCTGTAAAAGGTACCAGTAACACATCAGTTAATTGAAGGCCAGTTAGAAATGGTGCTGCTGCAATTGGTGGTGATGGCTGTAACCTTCTAGTAGGAGTTCCATCAGAGAATGTCACAGTCACTGCTCCTCACAGACGTCCCCTTCCAGATGTCCCACAAAACCACAGAGTCATGGAACATCCTGCACTGGAAGGGATCCACAGGGATCATCCAGCCCAGGCCCTGGGCCTGCACAGACACCCCAACAATCCCACCCTGAGAGTGTTGCCCAAATGCTCCTGGAGCTCTGGCAGGACTGGGGCAGTGCCCATTCCCTGGGGAGCCTGGGCAGTGCCCAGCACCCTCTGGGGGAAGAGACTTTTCCTGATACCCAACCTAAAGCTCTCCTGACTTGGGTAGAAAAAGAATATTAAGCCTTTCTTTTTTCTGAGAGGTGGATAAAGGGTTACACTCAAACCATAAGCACTGTGAAAGCTGAGTGGTAGTAGCCAACGCATTTCCTGGAAAAGCTTTTATTTCCTCAGGAATTATATAGGCTACAGCTGGGGTTTTCAGTGGGATTTGGGCAACAGTCTCCTAGGCTCTTTCATTAATAGAGCAAAGTTTTGGAGTATTTGGATCTTGAGTGTGGGGCAAACTTCATGGAATCTGTAGGAGAGGGATATTACACAGCCCCAGCTCCTGAGTTCCTCTGTGGATCTCTGACCCAAGGAGAAGCTCTTTGTTGTCACTGCCTCTTTAAGGTAATTTATTCACTTGCTGAAGCTTGATTACAGAACCTGGTCATCTTGCTAAACGTTGATAATCCCTTGAAAAAGGCTTACTAGAAGTAATCCAAACTGCTATTCCTTAATCAAGCAGTGTCCCTCTACACAGGCAGGGTCAGTTCCTTGGAAAAACACAGTCCTGCTCTGTGGCTTTGCCATCCCAACGCCTGCAGGGAGGAGTGTGACTTTTTAAAATGCTGCTAATTAAATAGTTGTACGTGAAAACATTTCTTTCCATCCCATAGAGTCAGTTTTGTCAGGTCAGAGCCACACAAATGGCAAAGCAGAGACTCACAGAGTGCCCCATGCTGGGCTGACTCCCAGGGCGAGGGCCAGGACTCCTCAATCCTCCTCTGTTTTCCAGGTGCTACTTGACTTTCATCTGTGTTCCTCTTTGTTGCTTCTTCCACTATCGATCCCTCTTCCTCCAGCAACACTTTCTCAGCACGTTGTGTTCAAATTTGGACCCTTTCTAGTGCAGAGATGTGTGTCAGTGTGTTTGCATGGATCGAGGAGGAGGTTACACTCCTAGAGCAGCAACAGCCTGTAACGCACTCAGGCTTGTATCAAAAGCAGAATTCCACAGATAAGGGAAACAGAAACACCCTTTGCCCAAGCAGAGCTGGGTTCCTTCTCTCTGCAAGGCAGAGCTCTCCTTAACGTGGCAACATTTGTCACAAATTCTCGTATTTCAAAGGCCAAGTGCAATCACTTGCCTGGTGTGGTGAGGATTGTGGAGGGACTTAGAGCTGTGGAGTGCAGCTTGCTGGGAGTTTCCTACAGCTCCTTAAAGGACTTTGATTCATGATCCAGGGTGGCTTATCTGCAGAGGGCTGTGCTGGGCTTACCCTGCCCGCTGCCGATGGCTCAGCTGCCCAGGAGGCAAATGCTGAATGGGGGCAGCTCCCAGCCCGCAGAGTAAAATCCACTGGCACTTAGGGAGGGTTTTGGTGAATGCCAAGCTGGAATTTGTTCTGGTTCAGCAGCTGCTGTATAAAGAGCTGAGTTATTCCTGCAAGGGGGCACAGCAGACAGCTGGGTGGCGGAAACAATACGGCTATTCCGAGGTACACTGTCTCTATTTGGGGATCAGAGTGCTTAGGGAATGAAAAATATTAATGGATGTTATGACTGTAAACTGGATGACTGAAAATGTGTCTGTCACTTGGCATTGTGTTATTTGCTGCTGTTTGTCCAGCCTTCAGTTTTAGTTGATCTGAGGAGTGCACAGCATCCTTGGTGGGGGAAAAAAATCTCAGCTGTCTTCAACAGCATTCAGTATTCTGGTTACAACTTGGGGTTTTTTTGTTTTTTGCTCTCTCAAAGGTATCAGAAAGCTGCTGAAGAAGCCACTGCTGAGAAGAAGAGAAGTGTAAGTGTTTTGTTTAAGTGTTTGTTTCCTTGGGTTAAATAAGCACAGCCTGTGGTCACCTGCATGAATGTTGCTGTGACAGTTGATTTTTGGAATATCAGAGTTGCTGACACGTGTCCTACAGAAAACCTGGCTTAGACATAGGGTTCACTTTTGCCTCATTCTCCATGCTTTTCCCCAATGTGGAGGAAAGGAAAGGAAATTAAATTTCTTGCCCAAAGCTGTGTTGAATCACCAGTTCTCTCCTAAGCAAAAGGCAAAATGAGTTAACCACAAGCCAGGAACACCCACCTCCAGTTCTTAGCTGGAGGCACTTGTGTGGTGCCTCTTCCTTTAACTAAATTTGCAAGTGCTTAAAAGGAGCCTCCAAGCCTCTCTGAAGTCCAGCGTGTGTGTCTTTGAGAGCTGTAGGATCATCTCTGAAGTGACTTCCAGGGCTGGAAATGCCCCTGGATGAGGCAGCACCAGCCTTTTTGGCTCTGTTGCAGCCCCACGTTCCCTCCTGTAAACTCCACTGCACTGGGTGTTCCAGGGTCAGGGAACCTTGGCTGAAATATGAGGCACAAAGGTTGCAGGGCTTTGTTCTGGTCCTCAGGGTAATTTGTATTTTAAAGCACAGTATTTTCAGGAAAGTTGCTGCCTTGATTTCTTTAATGATTGAGGAGTCACTCTTTGCTGTTTGGGATATAGGTGAGATAAAATAAGCACTCTAAAAATTACTTTTCAGTCTGAAATTTTCTTCATTGCTTGTGCTTGTGTCTGTCAGTCTTCCTGTGATCAGGGAACAGGCAAGTCTCAAGCAGGACTTATGTTAGGAAGTGTGCTGGGATTCCAGAGCTGTTCCTGCACAAACCTGCCGCACCATTTTCAGTATTTCTGTTCCATTGCAACACTTCCCTTATCACTTTAGTACTTTCTTTTCAATACAGTCAGCAAACACGCTGATTTGTTTGAAGTGTAGGTGGGTTCAAGTCAATTTGCAAAGCAGTGTTCAAAATGCGACCAGGAGAGTAATAGGGTGAGAGACTTAAATCCTAATATAGCCTCTAATCCCGGTTAATTCCTGTAAGCCTGGCAGCCCTGCTCCACTTGCAATGAGTTTGGAGTGATCTCCGTAAGGGAGAGGCAGGAAACATGCAGTGGTGGCAGGTATTGGGTTTGAGTGGCTCCAAAATGGGCTGGGCTGGGAGCAGAACTGCTCTGGGAAGGAGCTGGATGTGAAATTTTGCTGTTCCGGGGGTCCCCTGGTGGGTGAGGCAGCGCTGGTGACTCGTGTGTGTGTCCCTGTCAGAGCTTTTGATGGGTTCAGTGAAACAGAACAAAAATCCCAGCCGATTCTTGGTTATTTGTAAACTGGAGCAGAAAGATGTTTGGTGTGCGTGCTTAGTTTGAGCCTTAGCTGTGTGGTGGGAAATCGTGGGAACTGAAGTGTTGCTGTTACCTGAGAGCACAAACAGGGAACTCCAAGGATTGATTTAGTGCTCGCTGAGAGTCCCTCTGTAGCTTTTGGAAGGCCTGATAGTTGCTGTCTTCTGAAGACACTGCACATTTGGCACACCAGCCCTCTCCTACGGCCGCCTGTGCTCCTGCTTGCCGGTTCTGGGACTGGAGCCTCTCCTTGTGTGGATTTGAGTCCCATTTCCTTCCCATGTGGATTCAGGTCTTTTGTGTGGCATTTCACTCCTGGGGTTTGAGTGCCTTTCGCCTTATAAGGCCGTTCCTGTTTGCTCACTTCCTGCTTTACTCCTGACTTTTCTCTTCTCCCCCCTCCTTCCTTCCCTACCCTGGATGCTTTCTGCATGTGGCACAGCTGGAACTATTCACAGCTGGCCGGCAGCGGGGGAAAGGAAGCGCTTCGGAGAGCTGGAATCACCTCCTTGTTCTTTGCAGAACGCAGAAAACCTCCCCGCTCACTTGGCCAGGGGCAATCTGAGCGTGCTGAAGAAGAAGTGGGAGAACCCGGCTCTGGCAGCCGAGTGTGCGAAGGAATCGAGCAGGAGCAGCAGCGCCGAGGGGAAGCACAAGGTCGCTCCTTCGGCACCCCCGGGGGCTGCAGCTGCCCCGGGCCGGCCGCGGGGCCCCGCTGACAGCGCCGAGCCGCCCGCCCGCTCCCGGGACAGCGGCAGCGTGGAAAACTGCCCGAGAGAGCCCAGAGACGTGGAAAACTGCCCGAGAGAGCCCAGAGACATGGAAAAGCCCGAAGGCAGCGAGAGCTCGGAGTGTCCGGGCAGGATCGAGAAGTACAACGTGCCCCTGAGCAAGCTGAAGATGATGTTCGAGAAGGGCGAAGCCGCTCAGGCGCCCAAGGTAAGGATCTGTCCCTGAATCCCTGCGGAAGCTGCTGCCTCTGCGGCATCAGGAAAACCCCGGGAGGGAGTGGCTCCCGCTATTGACTCTGCAAATATTGTGTTCATTGTTGTAGTGAAAGCAGAACGTCGTGGCCTTAGGAACTTACTCGAGCCGCACGAATATGTGCAGGGTGCTGGGAGTTGTGGCAGCGTGTGATTGCTCCTTGGAGTAAAGGGAATTTGCTTTGCATAGGGTTCGCTGGAAGAGGGAAAAATAAGTATGGGATTAATTCAGTTTTTTTAAGAAAGTTGGGATTGTTTGTGTCTTGCGTGAAGATTACGATGAGTTATGCAAATGTGCATTGTGTAAAGATACATCTGTAGGTATTTATTTTTTTATATATGAGATAGTAACTTGGAAGGGAGCTCAGCAATCGGAGCTGTTGCAGCCGAGATGAAGCACAGAGAAGTGAGAGTTTTTGATATCTGTACAGTCTGAGTCACACACGTACACACACACATATATATGTAATGAAATACTCCCATCTCTTCCTCGTTCTTCCCTCATCTTTGGGTCTTTCTTATAGAAAAAAAAAATCCTGACTGGGGGAAAACGAAGCCGACATGGCCAGAGCAGTTCCTGCCCTCACTAGTTTTGACTTGCAAATGCTCAGGGCTCACATTTTTCCTCCGACTGCTCATGAAATCTGATCCCGCATGTGGACTGCAGCCGGCGTGTCCCGGGGGGAATTGCTTAACTCCAAATGAGTTGCATATGCTGGGGACTTGCAACACAGTCCCGAGGCCTCGATGCTGGTGGATTTTCCAGTTTTCTCATAGTTTCCTCTCCTCCTGGCTTTGTTTTACTGCGGGTGGTTTTCTTGAAGTATTGAGCAAAACAAACACGTTTCGGACAAAAGTTGTTTCAGTATGTAGCAGTTTAGGGCTCAGAGGAGCAACTGGGTGTTAAAGTGAGGTTTGGGTCTGTGTGGAGTCATTTCACAACTTAAATTTTTGGAGTCTTTGTCATGATGTGAGAGCTGCCTGTGAAAGCCCTTCCCTGAACTCTTGCTGTGGGATTAATCACTCAGGATTCCCCAGGAATTCTGCAGATGGGCTTCGAGTAACTTTATCTCAGCCTGGGGAATAAATTGTTTCGGAGCTGAGCGAATCTGAAACTGATAGTTTGTCAAGTTTAGCAATTCAAACGCTGTTGAAAACCAACTCAACACAATAAACACCATCCAGGAGGCACAGAACTGGTCAGGTTGGGTTCAAAATTCCTATTCCAAGTTAATCTGTTACTCTTAGTGTAGCAGGGAAAAGGAATATTCTGAAGTTTTGCTGTGTGGGGGACAGTTTGGAATTGGATTCCTGGTTCTGGCAGTCGATCTGGGGATGGGAGGATGTCATGTCAGCACAGAGTTGGATGCTGTGGGGATGCAGCTGTGGCTCAGTGAGGTGGGGGCCACGACAGCACAGGGTGAGTCTGGCCAAGGGCAGCTCTGCAGTTGCCTCTCCCACCTATTTCCTGTGCTTTTTCCTGAGCAAGGCTTCATGGAATTGTTTCGGTGGAAAATACCTTTCTATCCTTGAGTCCCGCTGTAAGTTCAGCTGAGAGATAGCAGTTTTCCTTGGAATTTATGGAAGACTTCATGTGTTGGTGCTGCCAGAGCTTTGCTGACAAAACCTGTGTGTGAACTGAGCAGCTCCAAGGCTGGATGCTCGTGGCAGTGCTGATAAATCAACTCCCATGGTCACTGGGCAGGTCTGGGGCAGGGATCCAGGTTACAGCCTGGATTTCCTGATTCCATCTCCCTCTCTGAACAAACCAACTCTTATTTTCAGGTTTATAAGCAAAACCTCCTCATTTATTCATTTATTCACTCAGATCTTGCTCTGTCTTCTGCAATATATAGGAGGCAGATCTTCTTTTATTGCACTTTCATGGAAACAAACTGCTGTAATCCCATTAGGGGCAGGCACGGCAGCCTGGATTGGTTCAGCGCTGAGCAAAGACTGGAACAGATAAAAGACCTGATGTTCAAAGGATTCTTCCTGTAAGTGGCGGCCAAAGCACATCCAGGGGGAGCAGAAGAGGAGAATCAGATCTGCAACATTTCTGAAGAAGTTGTCTCTGGGCTGGTTTGTGTTTTTCCTTTAAGGCACAACCTGGCTCTGTGTGTAGGTGACCTCGTGGCAGGGTCACATCTGGCACAGGTGCTTTGTCATGAAATGGGTGTAACTCTGATTTGGGTTTTTGCCCAGCTCTGTGCCCCAGGCAAAGCTTTAACTGCTACTGCTGCACTTGCCCAAGTCTGAGTACCTGGGGCTTTCCACACATGAGCAATATTTTATCTCCTTTCCACAGCAGCAGAAGCTGTGTCATGGGAATTGTAGCCTAGCCATGGAGTGATAAATCCCTGAGGTTGGGATTTGGGGCTTCCTCCATGTGAGGGGAGTTCCTTCCATGAGCTGTGATCCTGTGGATTCCCTGCAGTTGGTCAGTCCATTAATAGTGATGGGGAAAGTCCCTCATCTTCCCTCTGTTAAACATTTTTTTCCTGTTACTCTGCTTTTTTTTCCCCCCAGGATAAAACTGTTGATATAAAACCTACACATATTTGTAGGGTATTTCTAGATTTACTGAATATTTGTAGGTTTACTGACATATCCCTGACCTCTAACTAAAGCTTTTGTATTCTGGTGGTTGGGATTTTTGCTTGCTGTGTTCTGCAGCTCCCCCACAGGGAAGTTCTTCAGGTGAAATTCTAACAACACCTGCAGAGGTGAGGTGGCAAAGGGCAGGAGGAGGAGCTGGCAGGCTCTGGAGTGCTGCAGGTGGGGCCCTCCTTATCTCACTCTTTAGTTGCTTCTGCTGATGGAACTTTTCCTGCTGGACCCTTTGGACCCCAAATTTCTGAGCTTCATGGGCTCAGGGTGATGTTAAAGGGGACATTGGCTGCATAAGGACCATCTAAGAATAATTTTCATGGAATGAGGGATCTGCAGGCACTCCCAGGCCTGTTGGTTAGTGGAAGGCAAAGACCTGTCAGAGCTAAAGCTCTTTTCCAGTAAGAAAATTTACCAAAGTCTTAAACCACAGAAACAGAAACTATTTCCCATGCTAATGGAAAAAGAGGTTTTCCAGCTGCATTTTCCTTTCCTGGTGAAGTTGCTGTTTGTATGGAAAGCAGCCTGATTTTTTCACAGTGATTATCTTACACTGCAGTTCTGTGAAAATAAAACTTTGGAATTTCCTTCAGTTTGGTGACCAGCAAATAAGAAACTCGTTGCAATTGGGGGGGAATGTGTGGTTGGAGCATCTTGCCAGAGCTGCCTTTTTCTTTATGTTAGCCTCAATCTGAATTTCCAACTGGGATTTAACTCTTCCTAGAGAAGGAAGAAAGGTCCAGCACCTTCTAGGATTTTACAGGTTGACTTTCAGCTGTGAAAACATCCTATCTTTGATGGAGTCCAATTTAACTGTGTGCTCAGGAGCTTTTATCAAAGCTGTGGAAATTTCTTTTCATGATTCCTTTTATTGAGATTTAGATTCTGGGCAGTCGGTCTCAACTAATAAGAATCAAATCTGCTTGAGGCAGCCAGAGCATCTGTGTGGTGCTCCAGTACACCCTGTCCAGCTCTGCAGCAGAGAGTGATTATCCTGGAGATCTGAGAATATTTATCTCTAACACTCTCCTGCTTAAGCTTCAGCCTTATCAGACTTAATTAGGGAATTGTTTGGTACCAAATGCATGAACTATCAAAATCAAAACAAGTAACTCTAGATAACTTGTATTACAATACTATTAATTCATTTTTCTGTGGCTGAAAATGGATGCAGATTTTGGATAGCTGATTCTTTGCATTCTTTTTCTGATTTTAAATCTTCATACAGTGACCTTGAGTAGTGGCTGCAGCAGAAATTGCATGAAATGCAAAAATCAAGACTGAAGTTTTGCACACGCAGCGGGAACTACCTAAAAACCTGATCTTTGTGGTCCTTTTGCAGCCACAAGTCCTTTTGCAGATCTTTGGCAGCCCAGGGGGCTGCCAAAGGGCACCGACTGACCTCCTCAAGAAAGTGTTTGCCAGGTGACAGAGGGTCAGGTACTCTGTGATCAAACTTTATACTGGTTAAATAAGATGTCACCTGCTAGCCTTGTTTATGGGAGTAAAGCAGATTTGCTAGTGACACCTGTGCCTCTGGAGGGATTAGGCCGAGCAATCCCTGCGTGTGCAGGCAGCTGATGGGAGGCTCTGTCCCGCAGGGCCCGCGCAGGACGGGCGTGGCCAGGAGGCTGTCGGAGAACAGCGTCTCCTCCGAGGACTGCGACACCGCCCCGGGAGAGAGGAGCCACGGCACAGGTCAGGAAAGCTCCGTGCTGGGCTATGGGTGGGTTGGATTGGTTTTTGTTGATGAGAGAAATCTGCTTTGTACAGGAGAAATTTCCCTGGGGGTGTCCGAGCAGCGCTGGAGGTGGCGCTCGGTGCTCTGGGCTGGTGCCGAGGTGGGGATGGGGCACAGGTTGGGCTCCATGGTCCAGGAGGGCTTTTCCAACCTCCAGGATTCTGTGAAATAACTTCTGCCTTTCTGGAATGGAAGGAAGGGCAGGCACCTTCCAGCTGCAAAGTCCATCAGCATCCCATTTAATGAGTGGAGCCTTGCTGGGAGTTTAAAACCCTTCCACCCTTAAGCACAGGAGAACAGGCACAGGGAATAACCAAAAAGTGAAGGAATGCAACCCATTCTTTCCCTGTGTTTCAATCCTAGAACTGTTTTTAATAGTCAAACTAATTTAGGAAGCAGTGAACAGACAGACAATATTTGTTCTTCCTCCTTGCTTCAATCCTCATCCCTCCTACCCTGGCCAGACACAGGGGGCTAAAGCAAGCTTGGACTTAAACAAAATTAGGTATTTTTCATCTGTTTGGAGACTTTTTTTCTAGCAAAGCATTGGCAATCTTTTGTGGTTTCAACAAATGGCTGATTTTATAAATACTCATAGAACATCCTAAGTAGGAAAGGCCCCACAGGGATCATCCAGTCCAACCCCTGGCCCTGCACAGACACCCCAACAATCCCACCCTGTGCTTAGAGCGTTGTCCAAACACCCCTGGAGCTCTGGCAGCCTCAGGGCCGTGCCCATTCCCTGGGGAGCCTGGGCAGTGCCCCAGCACCCTCTGGGGGAAGAACCTTTCCCTGATCTCCAGCCTGACCCTCCCTGACACAGCTCCAGCCATTCCCTTGGGTGCCACGACTTAGGGACATACATTGTGTCCTCATTAGAGTCATCCTGGAGAGAATGGCAAGAACGACTTGCACGTGTTTATTCTCCCCAGGAAGGACCTTAGTGAGTGTTCTAAAAGCTCTCCATTATTCATGTTTTTTTTTTTAACCAGGGTATTTTGTAGAGAGCAGCCCAGGACTGAGCCCAGAGAAGGCAGAGAGCAGGAAGAACCTGGACATGCCCCGTTTCTCAGAGACATCCATAAAGGACAGGCTGGCCAAGTACCAGGCAGCTGTGTCCAAGCAGGGCAGCTCCTCCCTGGTAAGTCTGCTTTTGCCTTGCATGGAAGTGAATTTTTGTCCCAGTTTGAGACTGGAAAGAGGGGTTTATGGAAACCAGGCTGCTTGAGGGTAACCCCATCCTTTTTGGAAAATAACTCTGTGGCCATAGGATTAATTTCTGATGAAGAGTTGTCTCTACATACTGCAGGAAAAAATCAGTATATTTGCATCTTCCTGGAATAATGCTGAAAGTTTTCCAAGGAATTAATTGCTGGCACCCTGATTGAGATCCTTCTGAAGCATACCTGACATTCTTTTTCTTTCTGAGTGTCTGTAGCTCTCTGCATGTTTGTTGGTTTTGTTTAAAAAAGAAAACTCAACTCAATTCCATGTTGCCCAACAGCTCAAAGCTGTGGGAAACTGAGGCATGGTGAGATGAAGTGACTTTGTGTCACCCAGTGCTCAGAACTTGGATCTCTTGGCCTGCAGCTTTGGGATCTCCAATCAGTTTTTCTCACTTTTGCTTTTCACCTCTTTTCAGGACTTCTCACCACTCTGAATCCAATTAGACTCTTGCAGTGAATGAACCTCTGCCTGTTTTGTAAATATTTGATCAGGAATGGAACAATTAATGAAGTGTTGCAGCTGGGGAGGTTTCAGGAATCTCAGCTTTTGTTAAAAACTGTGTAGGTCCATTTGCTGGAAGTTTCTGATACTTCTGCTGAATGATGGGAACTTTTATTACTCGAATATTACTTTTATTAACCAGAGTAATAGATTTGAGGAGGAAAGGCCTTTTTAAGTTGGGAAACTTGCCCTGGAAAGAAGAGCCCAAAGTGCTGGTTCTCCCTCAGAGGAGTTCTTGCTTCCCAGGAGTCTCTGGAGAGCCAAAGGCCTCCCCCAGCTCAAGTGATTCTGAATTTCGTCTGGATTTCCCAGCCATGGAAGGAGAGTCAGTAAAACCTTCCCTGCATGAATGGAAAGTCCTTGCAGCCACTGCAACAAATCTGATTAACCTAATTGCCCATTTCTGCCTCCTCTGCCTTGCCTGGGCTCCTTTCCTGGTGCCTTTTCCAGTTTGGGGCTCAGAGGGGTGGCTGAGCCACTAAATTCTGTCCTGATGGCAAGAGATTTGCCATTTCTCCAGAGGCTGGAGTTTCACCCCCCAAAGTGCTCTTGGTTTAGTGTCAGTGCAGCCTGGTGCTCTCAGGATGCCCCATTTGGGCACAATCTCTTCCCAATCTGGCCTGACATGTGGACCAGGGCAGTGTCAGATGGAGCAGACCAGGGTTCCTGAGGCCAAGGGTTGCAGTGCCACTGTTCCTACAGCAGCTTTACCCTGGGATCTTCTCCTTCCCTGCTGCCAAAGCAACCAAGGCTCTTTTGATAGGGAAGTGGGGTGTTTGTGCTGCCCTTCTCCCATCTGGGCTACAAAGCAAAGCCAGAATCTCTCTTGGGAACAACTATTTTAGGGCAGGTGGTGTGATTAGGCCTGGATTAAAACTGAGGGACACTTGGCTTGAGTCAGGGTGAGGAACAGTCAGTTCTGTGTGTTGCAAGGGATGCAGGAAGGGCAGGGAAAGGTGCTGGACAGCAGATTTAGAGCTCTAAGCATTAAAATTCCAACATTCAGTTACAAACCTCTTGGATGTGGTTGGTTTTGTGCAGGGTTGCTTCCAAATACAGTGAGATGCTGGTGCTGGCATGTGGCTCTTCCTCTTTGATGTCCCAGAGAAGATGCCTTGTGAAAAGCACGAGGCTTCCAGTGATCTTGTGTCCTGTGACAATGAAAGAAACACAATGTTCCACTGGATTTTATTGGTTTTAAAGTCTGAAAGATCCTTCTGTGAAAGTCTTAAACAAGTCAGTCTGTGAAGAACAAAAGTCTCAGGAAAAAAAAGAATCGGGGTTTTGACTAAAATTGAAGTAAATGTGGGATTTGCTTTTACATCAAAGTGTAGATATTTGGCAGTTACACTGTACTTTAGGTAGTGCTTGTCTGGAAATACTTGTCATTCTAAATGAAAAGTTAACATTTCTGGAAAAGGAAGATGTGGATTGAACAGGAAATACTTAGGAGTTGATTTTAAACAGGAATTTGGAAGAAAAGTGTTGTTCAGGAAAACACCAGCATTACCTCCTTAGAGCAGAGTAAAAGTCTACAGCCCAATCCTGTTCCCTCATTAGAATATGTCACTTAACGAGTGTCTATACATTTTTATGGCCCTTCCTTTAATTATCACTCCACATACTAGAAAAGCAGTTTTTAAAACATCTCAAGAAAAATAGAAAGCAAATATTTTCTTAGGGGAAAAGAACCTGTCACCTTTCCAGTGCTTTGTCCTATAGAGTGAGATTCAAGCCAGTGAGAGTGAACTCAAGAATTACAAATCTGGGCAGAAGGAGAATATGACACCAATTGAGGACTACAATTCCTGTCAGGATGGGGAGAAGGTAAGATGTCTGTGCTGGTGAAGATCAAGGGCTTCATTTTCAGTGGAACTGGCTGTGGAAGCACAGCTGATACACTGGTTCCATGTCCCACATGTCATGTAGGAATTGAATGTGAGCAGCTGATGCAGATTGGTTACATCCTGCAGAATTCCTGATTTTTAATTTTTTTTTTTTTACTGTCTATGAGTTCTAAGCCAGCAGGTGTCTGTGGAAGAGAATGTCTAGAGAGAAATTTTCTGGGAGAGTTTCTCTGTCTAGCTAGGTTTGTTTTATGGTGGGTTTTTTAGAAACAAAAAGAAATCCAGACCAATTAAAAAATTAAAGCCCAAGAGCAGCTTTGTACGACCCAAGTAAAAGGAGTTTGTCACTGTTTCTTCTGCATTTAGTTGCTAAATGTTAAGGTAACTGAGAATGGCAGTTTGGGTTTGTTCCTGGTTTCGAGCTTCAGCTATCAATGGAGATTCTGTGAACTGGACTCGAGCATTTGTTCCCTGAACTGGGGACCACAGATGGGATAAAAGGAGCTGAATAATAATTGGGGTACTGTGCATTGCAGCCAGGCTGAACACGTGGCAGCTTAATGCCAGGAGGGCTTTTAGAGCTTTCCAGCCTTCCTTGGGCAGGGGGCCAAAGCTTTGCTTTCAGCTGCTCCTCAGAGACAGCTGAGCAGCTCCCTGGCCCCTGCTCCAAGGTGAGCTCATTGCAGGAGCACCTCTTAAATCAGAATATCTCCCTGTGGTGAAGGGAAGATTTCAATAAAAGATTTCAATAAAATTGCTTGTGTTCAGCTGTAACTGCAGAGTTACTCGTGGAGGTGTCCAGGTGCAATGAGCACCTGAATAGGGCATTGTCTGGGAGCCAGGATTGCCCTTTGCAGGGAGGGGTGAACTTTGGAAATGAGCCTAATTAAAACTGCTGCTCGTTAATGGCAGAAATGGGAATCTGCTGGCAACAAGGAAACAAAAGACACTTCACTCTGTCATTTTTCACGCTGCACCCGTGGCACGTTCAGCCTGGAGCAGCCTCAGAAGGTGCTCCTGCTCTGCCCAGGACACTGGGCTGCAGTTCTGTTTTCAGCAAACCACAGCATGTTCATACATCTAACTTGCCTCCTCATTACCTCATTAATTTACAAATTTCAGTTGCTTGCAATGGACTTTTCAATCATTAAGGTGAATTAGTGATGCTTTGCAGTTAATCTTGTTACAGCACTTTACTTCCTCAGTGTAGCTACTTAAAAGTATTTGATTTAATAGCAGTAGTGCCAAGTTTAATAAAGTGTCATACATCAAGAGCTTCATCTATAGGATGTTTTGTTCATGGTTGCACTCGATGATATTAAAGGTCTTTTCCAATCTAAACAATGCTATGATTCTGTTCAGTGTTTGAAACTGGTTTAGATCCAACTCCTCTAAAAGTTTTTAATCTTTTTTTAAATTACTAGTTTCTGAAGGAGGATGAACAAGGAAGATTCAGCTTGTTTGTCCCAACCTTGGAACAGGCTTATGGTTCAACAACTCTTTTAGAAAATTCAGCTGTGCTTTTTAATTTCGTTCTTTTTTTTCCAAGAGCACAGTCTCTGCTGAATGTCTAAATATCAGAGATTGGTCAAATGTTGGAGGGAGCCATGAGATTTCCAGGAAATGTGCTGCTTGGGGTCAAGAGATTTGTGAGAAAACCTGGGAGGAGCCTCAGCAAATCAACAAATATTTCTGAGGGTTAATAAAGGTGTACAAGGAACCAGAAATGTGATGTTTGTGTGAACCCTGTGAGGGTGTCTGCCTTGTAGCAAGGACACTCAGCTGGACCCTTTTGTGCCTCAGACACAAGAAATCCTTTCCTGAACCACTCAGGTCTCTCCCTGTCTCGGTGCTCCCAGGCCAAAGTGCCTGCTGGGTGTCTGGGGCCATGATTGTTCAGATCTCAGAAGGTCAGGGATGCTCATTGTCTCATTTTCTCTTGCAGATTTCTGTAGGTGAGAACAGCTTGTCTTTGCACTCTGCTCTGCTGGAGGATGGCCATGGTGAGCCCTATCAAATGATTAATTAATAAAAACTACCTCATACTAAAATCTGTCCTGAGCCTAACACAGGCTTTATAATAATTTCTTTCATGTTTAGAAGTCCATTTGCAGCTGTAATTCTAAAAATCTGTCCTGAGCCTAAACAGGCTTTATAATAATTTCTTTCATGTTTAGAAGTCCATTTGCAGCTGTAATTCTAAGACATTTCTAATTCCCTATTGAACACTTTTGAAGTGTAGCTCCCTCACCACTGAACTTGAACAAATACTCTGGTGGGTCTTGTGAGCAAAAGCTGCCCACGGTTTGAAGCCACTGTAATTGCCTTTTGTCCCTCCTCTGCTCCCTCAGCTGGGCAGAACTCGGAGAACGAGACAGAAGCTCAGAAGGCTGTCAGCTCCAAGCAGCAGAACCCTGGTGCTAAAGCAGCTGGGCAGACAGAGGCCTCCCCACCCAAAGCCGTGAAGGTAACGCAGCTCTTTAGTCTCAAACAGGGGAGGGGAAACACCAACTGCCATCCCTAATTAACACTGAAAAGCCTAAATGTGCCCAAGCAGAGAGGTGTGGCAGGAACTGCATCAATCCCTGCTCTGTCCTCTCAGTGAGGCTCTGAGGGTGCTTCAGCTGAGGATGGAAAGGCACCCAAAGCAGCCGGGTTTTCTCCAGGCCTGGGTGGGGGTGGCTCGTTGCTGTTTGACCCCTGTGACAGCCAGGCCACTTCTCTGCAGGCTGAAGAAGGGCTGGAGCAGGGAGGGGATGGCCTCAGGGCTCATCTGTGCTCCTGTGCAGGGCCCTGAGCTCCTGCTGCTGCTCTCCAGAGCTGGAGAAGGGCTGGAGCAGGGAGGGGATGGCCTCAGGGCTCATCTGTGCTCCTGCTGCTGATCTCCAGAGCCTTCAGCAGGCTGGGCCTTGGCCTTGCTCCTCTTCCAGCTGTTCCCGAGGTAACTGCAACTGGCAGCAACTTTATAGCAAGGGCACCGTGCTGCCTGACTCCATAAAAATCAGGTTTAGCTTTCTGAGTAATGAATCTTTGATGTTACAGTTTCCTTAGGGAGCAGCTTTGGGACAGGGATGTATTTACTACTCTGATTAGATAACAAATGGCAATGCTGGACATTTTGGTCAGGCTGTACTTGCTCATCACATGTCCTGTCTGGGGTTGGGATGCTGATTCCCTGAGCTGCCCCACACTTCCTGGCTCACTCCTGAGGAAACAACTGGGCTTTTGTTGCTTTCCCCATCTTTGGGAGGAACAGCACTGACCTCAGGGACTGGGGAGATGTGGCTTCCCTGTGTGTTGGGTGAGAAATGCCAGTGTGGGGGATTTGAGCTGCCAGTGAGAGTTGTGTGATCTCAGTCTGACACAAAACCTGCATGTCCTGGCGCTCTCTGCTCTCTCTTGATATTATCAAAACCGTTTTAGCCTTTTGCCCAGTTACTGCTTTAGATGCTGCACTGTGAGATAGAAGCTGCTGTTTATTCATGCAAGATTCCTATTTGTCTCTTCCAGCTTCTGTCTCCTGTTCTTGGTTCCTAATCTCTCCTCCTGCCTTCTGCTTTCCTCCTAATGTGAGCTCAACTCTCAGCTTTCTCTCAAGTCCTTTTTATACTTACTGGGCCTCATCTTCCTCCTGTAGCTCCTATTTGTAGTATCCCAGGAAGGAATTTCTGTCTCTTCACAGCCCAAAAGGCCTCTCCACAGACATAGGGCTCATTGTATGCAAGTAAGTCCCTCTCCTTGGATGGGGATGTGATTGCAGAAGGACGTGCCAGCACTCTCATGTCACCCTGCAAAACCAGTGCCATTGTGCAAAACTGAACTGTCAGGGAGAAAACGTTTTGAAGGGCAAGCAAATTGTTGCTGCCTCGCTCCCTGTGGCAGACACAGGTGATTAGATTTTTGTTTGCTTCAGTAAACTCTCATTTTTTTTGAGATTTCATTTAATGACCAAAAATTCAGAGTTTTGGCAGCACCTAGAAACTGTAGATTCTTTTTCAAAAGAAATTCTGAATTTTGTTAGTGAAGCTGTCATCATTAGAACTTTAATCTACTGCAACTTCAAGCAATGCCTGAAACCACTGAAATACATATTAAAATGGAGTTCAATTGGCAGCAAACTTTACAGTTGTGACAAAGTGACTTGAGCTGGCTCCATCTTCAGCAATCTGCCCTTCCACAGTGGAACTTTCATTCCTAACCATTGTTTCTAGACTGTTATAAATAAATGGCTGTGATTATGGCTTCCTGTGACCTTCCTGTTTTCTCTTTAGCCATCAGATTTTTCTGTAAAGTGTTTTGTAAGTTTGTAGCAGGTAATTCTTTGCCGAGGAAAAGCCAGGCTGTGGGTATGTCTGTGCAGACCCCGGCGTGGAGCCTGGGCTGCTAAATCACTTGTAATCAATATGCTGCCTCAAAATGCCAATGCTGTTATTTAATTTATCCTGCAAAGCATCCTCCCCATTGGCCAGTGGTAATAGATTTTAAGAAGCAAATGGCACCCAGTGACCTTTTCTCATGGACAATGTTCTTGTTTCCTTGATGCTGTTGGAAAACAAACCCATGATCGTTGCTGCACAGCCCAGCAGTGACACTTGACTCCTCAGTGTTCAAGTTTATCTTTGCACTAAACCCTCAGGAAATTCAGTAAGCACATAAGAATTTTAGCTGTTTAACCTCAAAGCTCTGCTCCCTTTGAATCTTGAGCGAGTTTGGGGGGCTGTGAGTCCTGAAACCTGAGTGTGGTTTCTTTGGGATAGAGCTGGAATTGTTTACAAGTGAAGTCAGGAGTGTTTCCTGCTGTTGTATTGGTGCTGAGACTATTTCCTCCTTTTTGAGAGGAAAGATTTAGCAAAAATGGATCATTTCAAACCCTGGAGCAGCCTGTTTCGCTCCTTTCCTCTCCCACCCTGCACCTTTTGAGGGTATTTCAGCTCTTCTGGTGGAAGGTGTCCCTGCCCATGGCAGGGGATTGGAACTAGATGATCTTCAAGGTCCCTTCCAACCAAAGCATTCCAGGATGCTCTTTTTCTGCACTATTTTTATTATTTTGGTAAGTCTCTGACTGTAATTGACTGGAATGTTTCATCATTCTCTTATCAAGAAAAACTGAGGTTGCAGGAAGGGATGAGACAGCTTTGGGGACCTGGCTCAGTTTTAGTGTTGTCATTGTTCTTTCCCAACTTGCTCAGCGTGTGATGCTTCAGCTGTGGGACTCACTGGGGTGAAATCCTGGCTCCCTGTCAAGCCACAGCAATCCCATGGGCCTGTTGTAGCCTCTTCCTCCCTTGCTGCCACCAGACTCCACTGCACCATAATTAGAGAAAGTGACTGTCTGCACTTTCTGAGAGCTGGGGAAGCTGTGCACGAACCCACGCCAAGTCCCCAGCAGCTGATGTGTTTTCCAGTTAACAAACTTTCTCTTCCTCCTGTAGAAATTCCAGTTGCCAATGAAGGAAACCTGTGTTGGGTGTCAGAAGACCGTGTACCCCATGGAAAGGCTCTTTGCCAACCAGCAGGTGTTCCACATCAGCTGCTTCCGCTGTTCCTATTGCAACAGCAAACTCAGGTACAAGCACTGCTCCCTTGGCTGCCCTCTGGGAAGTGTGTTTTCCTCTTCTTACTGGGGAAGGTGCTGCTCAGGCTTAGCTGAGCTGGAAATCACCACAATTTGTGCAGGAGTGTAGGAGAGGTAACACAGGCCTAGTTCTGCCAGTGGCTGCTGCACTTGGTGCCGTTGCTAAACTCTTCATGTAATTTTAAGTGGGGAAAAAAATGATGTCCAGCTTTGTAAAGAATTCTTGAAAAGAGCCATACACACCCTGAGGACTGTAAGCTTGTCTTTCTGAACGTGTGGAAGGCTGAAATTGAATCTGTGCTGTAACACAACTGAAATGTGCCCGTGTCAGTGGCCCTGAGCTCTAATGTTTGATCTGTGTTTCTGAACAGCCTCGGGACGTACGCGTCTCTGCGGGGGAACATCTACTGCAAGCCTCACTTCAATCAGCTCTTCAAGTCCAAAGGCAATTATGATGAGGGCTTTGGACACAAACAGCATAAGGAATTGTGGGCAGGTAAAAGTGAATGTGAAGAATCCCCGGAGAAAACTGTCCACGGTGGAAATGCAACAGAAACTCCGCAAAGCCCGGGAGTGGAGGATGCCCCGATTGCAAAAGTGGGAGTTCTGGCAGCAAGTATGGAAGCAAAAGCTTCAGCTGTGCCTGAAAGAGAAGAGAGACCAGCAGAAACAAAAAAGCTCAGGATTGCCTGGCCACCTCCATCTGACCAAAGTACCCAAGGAAGTGCCTTAGATGAGGGCATCAAAGTACTCAAACCCAAGTGGCCCCCAGAAGAAGAGATTTCCAAGCCAGATGTGCAGGAGGATGTGGATCTGGATCTGAAAAAGTTAAGAAGATCTTCCTCGCTGAAGGAGCGAAGTCGCCCCTTTACAGTCGCAGCCTCATTTAGAACAATCTCTGTCAAAGGCCATAAGAGAGAGAATTCACCGTCTCCTCCCAAGGCAGACAGAGACACATTGAAAAGGAGTGAGGAACTGGAAAGAGAGGTTGTTGTAGAGAAAAAGCAAAAGGAAAAGAAGGTTGAGCATCGGAACATCCAGAATGCCGGGGAGAAACACGTGGAGAAAGAACAGGAAGTGTCTGCTATCAAACCAGCAGAGCACAGTGTTGTAGAGAATGGCCAGGTGAATGCAGACACAGATGAGGAAGAACACGCTACGGAAGAGCCAGAAATTCAAAATGAAAAATTCCTTGAGCCAAATTCTCCTAAACATTCCAGCTTAGCCAATGTTGTGACTGCTAAGGAATCATCTCCAAACCAGAACCGCAAATCCCAAGACGTTGGTTTTTGGGAAGGTGAAGATGTGGAAGATCTCTCTGTGGAAGAACAGATCAAAAGGAATCGCTACTATGAAGATGATGATGAAGAATAAATTGGCCTTTTACTAGAAAACTTGCTGCAAGGTGCTGGGCCTTCTGAAATGGGTATTTTTAGCTTTAACAAACAGCTCTCCTCAATGAAGCGATGCTACGCTGCACGTCGGCATTAAGGGAACCCACGTACAAATTCTCTGAACTAGAAAACTCTGGAAGCCTGCAAAGAGCCTCTTTAGGTGCATGGAACAAGTGTGTGGCTGTGGGACAGCTTCAGCAGGTAGTGTCTGTCCCCAGCAGCAGAACAGAGCTGTTCTCTACTGTCTTATCCCTTGAGCTTCAGTAAATATCTCACTAACAATGTTTGGAATTCCACTGTCCTTGCCTGGGGGTGGGACAGGCCCTCTGAACACTCCACCTGGACCACTCCAAATGCTACTGCAGTGCTGAGGGACCAACTTCAAAGGGACTTTCTGGCCTGCTTTAAAATGGTCACTTAATGCACTTTAATACATGGAAAGGGCACAAGTGGGCTTTTTTTTTTTAATAATAAAAACGATTCTGTGCGTAGTGTCCAACAACTAAAGCATCCTCAACTGAGTGCAATGTGAATTTCTGTCTCAAGCCTGCCTGTGATCAGCTGAGGAGTCCCTGCACAACTGGAACTGGCCCCTTGCTGGACCATGTGTGTTTTAGTGCTTTCCCAGGAGCTGTGCTGGCTGCCAGCTCTCTGCAGAAGACATGTGAACACTTTGGAGCAGCCTGCAGGGCATTACTTCTGCATTTCATACGCATTTGAAGTGGAGTTTTTTGTTTGTTTTGTTTCTGATGGCATTTCTTTTTTTTACTTGGAGTCCATCATCATCGTTTCAAACTGCAGATAAGATTTTTAAGGCCTTTTGACAACTCTGAAATCCTACTTGTATCAAGCTGCCATAAATGTTTTCCTTACAGCTGTGAAATTGTGCTGCATTGCAAAAATTTCTGGAATCAGTGACACTTTCCGATTGCCAGCGTTGAAGATTAGAACACTTTTGAACTTGACTTCATGTATTTTGCAAATAATAAAATCTTGAATGGGGGGGAGGAGGAGGCCCTTTTTTTATTAGCTTTTATTTGTACTGTATTCTCAAGAGAATTAGATCTTAACAATACTTGAGGTGTAAAATATTCTGCTTCCTTAACCGTTCTGCTAACGACAAAACCTTCAATAAAGTTTGGTCATTTCCATTAAAATTGAAGTCTGGATTCATCTCATTTCACAGAAACTGTGTGTAAAGAGTCATAGCATTGTCACACAATCATGGAATGGTTTGGGTTGGAAGGGACCTTAAAGCTCATCCCATTCCACCCCCTGCATGATCAAGGAGACCTTACACCATCCCAGGCTGCTCCAAGTCCCATCCAACCTGGCCTTGGATGGGGCAATCTCTGGGAAATCTATTCCAGTGACCCACTACCCTCACAGGGAGGAATTTCTTCCCAATATCCCATCCAACCCTGCCCTCTGGCAGTTTAAAGCCATTCCCCCTTGTCCTGGCACTGCAGCCCTTGTAAATCATCTCTCTCCATCCTTCCTGCAGCTCCTTCAGGCTCTGCCACAGTGAGGTCACCCCAGAGCTTCTCCTCTCCAGGCTGAACAACCCCAGCTCTCCCAGCAGAGCTGCTCCATCCCTCTGCTCATCCTGGAGCCTCCTCTGGCCTGGCTCCAGCAGCTCCAGCTCCTCCTGTGCTGGGCCCAGGGCTGGGGCAGCTCTGCAGGTGGGGTCTCACCTGGGTCTCAGCCTGGGGGGTTTCTGGGGTTCTCCAGCTCTCCCCCACCAGCACCTAAAATCCTTCTCCCCAGGGCTGCTCTCTATCTGTGAAAATGCAGGGAAATGAAGGGTGAATTCCCAGTGTTCCTGCTGGAAGCCAGCCCGGGATGGCTGTGGTGCCCCACTAGGTGACACTGTGTGTCTGTGCTTTCCCGCTTGACTCAAATGAGCAGTTTCTGCTCTCAAATTGAAGAGCGTGTGGAAGAGGGATTAGAACAGGACTGGCAAAAGGAATAAGGACATGCAGGGATTTTTCACTTCCATTTCTGGCTCCAGGTGGCTCTCGAGGGCAGCTGAGGACAACTGAGGATTTTTTTCTCCCTTCCTTTCAGCTGCTTTTTATTGCAATCATTGTGACTTGAGCCTGAGATAGGTTTGGTTGGGATAGAGGTGGTTAAGAGCCAGAAGAAATGTGGTGAAAGTTCTGCAGCAGTGTGAGGAAATGCTTGTGTGTATGACAGGGGTAGTGGGAAACAGAAGGGAAAAGCAGCCTGCTGTCTAGCTGGAAGCTATTAGCAGTTCCACAACCTACTGCTTATTTTACTTTCTTTTTAACAGAGAAGTAAGACTTGATTTGTACAGGGAGAGGAAAAACCGAACAAGCTGATGTGCAAACCCAAGCTGCTTTCTGTCACCTTTCTTTCTTCCTAACAAAATCCATTTAGTATCAGATTTCCTTAAATTGCTAAGCAACTGGAGATCTCTGACTGGAAATTGTGCTGTTTGAAAAGGGAGGGAAGACTATCAGTTGTGGACTTGGATTTATGGAGTATGCCAACTGCTTGTTTCTTAGGAAACGCAATTGACTTTTACAGTGCCTTCCCAGTAACGTGATACTGAGGCAATACTGGCTGCACTCACCAGAGACTTTAATCAGAAAATCATTAATTCTAGTTAAATCTGAGGCATCTCTGACTGTCTGACATACAGGGACCCTCACCTGGTCACTCAGAGCAGCTGGATATCTTCAAGGAGAAATTAGAACAAGGGGTACTTCTAAATAAAATAATCGATTGGAAAAAAAAAAGTGAATGGATCATAAAGTACTCTATCCTTGAATTTATTAGTTATCATAGTATTTGAGTGCTTAATGAGCCATTTAATTTGTTCTCCACTGGACAGGTGCCAAAGGAGCCATTACATGAAGGATGGATCATTTGCTGCCCTGTTGAAGTAGTTGATGCTGAACCACATTTGTGGGGAGGTTGACAACTTCATTTTAAGCTATAAGGAATATCATAAACTTTGTCAACCAGTGTTTCACCGTCTGTAAGTGTTAAACCACATTGCTGTTATTGTTGGTAAAACTAACCTGTGGTAAGTTGCCATAAGCTCTTGGGAGGCTGCTCTGTCCTGCTGTAGCTCTTGGACCTTCCCTGCAGAGGTGACAGAGGCTGAGAGCCTGCATGGAATTATGCCATAGAATCATGGAATCCTGGAATGTATTTGGTTTGGAGGGACCTTAAAGAACATCTTGTTCCACCCCTTGCCATGACCAGGGACACCTTCCACTGTCCCAGGCTGCTCCAAGCCCCATCCAGCCTGGCCTTGGACACTTCCAGGGATGGGGCAGCCACAGCTTCTCTGGGCAACCTCAGCAGGTTGAATTTTCAACCTCACAGGGAAGAATTTTTTTTTATTATCCCATTTAACCTTGCTCTCGGTCCGTGGGTAGGAGAGGGTACCGAGGGGGAGCTCAGTGCTCACCTCAGCCGGGGTCAGCTGGGGAAGGGCCCAGACTGTCCTCAGGAATATGGGCTTTGGACTCCTCGAGGCCGCCTTGCGGACTTTTATCAGTCAGAACTCGTCTCTGCTTGTGGAAACCCTGAGGGCTCAGCAGTGCATGAAGTCTCAACATCACGGTCGTGTCATGGTGGGATTGTCGGGGTGTCCCGTGCATGGCCACGAGCCGGCCTTGCTGATCTTTGCGGGTCCCTTTCAACTCACGATATTGTGACTCTGTGGTTCTGTCACTTTGTGACTCTGGCTCTGTGACTCTGTCCCTCGGTGTTTTATGGGGACTGGATGAGCTTTCTAAGTTTTTTCTGTGACTCCGTTCCCTGTCCCTCTGCTTCTGTTCCCTCAGGGAGCGCTGAGGCGATGGCGGGACCCTGCGCGCGCCCCTCCCTCCCGAGCCCGCGCACCGCACTGCGCGTGCTCCCAGCTAACGGTCCGCGCGAGGGGCCCGGCGGAGCCGCGCCCACAGCGCCATGGCCGCGGGGCAAGGCGGGGCTGCAGCTTGGCCCCGTCCCCGTCAGTGAGGGCCGGGAGCTCCTTCTGGCCTCGTGTGGTGGCTGTGGCGACCGCCGGAACGGTGGCCGCCGGGAGGGGCGGGATAAGGCGACAACAGGCGCGGTCTCGGCCCAGCACCCCGCCTCCTGTGGGCTATGGCGGGCCAGAGGGGCTGTGCTGGGGATGAGGGGTGTGTCCCAGTGTAGCCGCGCTGCTGTGGGCCGTGGTGGGCGATGCAAAAGAGAGGCACGGTCTATTACAACC
>VZRZ01002894.1:60106-82291 GCA_013398175.1 Climacteris rufus
CCCCGGGGCGGCGGGGCCGGGAGGCGCCGGGCTCTGTGAGCGCCGGGCCGGCCCGGGGGGCGGCTCGGCCGGGGCTCCCCCTCGCCCTTCGGGGCGTCCGCGGGGCCCTTCGTGCGCGGAAGGGGTCATTGTGTAATCCCGGGAACCTGTCGCGGGGCTTGTGTCTGTCGCGACATGCACGAGCCCATGGGGTCCGCTGCCCTGGGGCTGGGTGCCGAGAGGCCCCTCCAGGCTGGCGGTGCTGAGGTAGTGCAAGAAAAATCCCACGTTTTTTATAGGAATTCACTTTTATTCCCGCTGCTGCCCAGGAGAGCCTCGCTGGGGTGACGGACAGAGCTGGCGGCTGCCGCTGCTCCGCGCTCGGCTTCCTTGTGTGCTCTATCGTACTTTCCCCGAGTTCCTGGATGAGGAAATAGGGCTCGTTCGCATGGCCCGGTGTATTATTAAACACTTTGTGGCTCTCCCTCGTCTCAGGCGAGATGGATGTGAGCGCAGATCGTCATCTCTGCCCATAAACAGGTGTAATACGGCATTCCTCGTTTACCTGAGCATCCATAAACAGGTGAACTCAGCCCGGGGGCAGAGGTTGATCCGTGTGTGGTGTGGCTCTCCCACAGCCACACGCAGTGTGTGGGTGGCAGAGATACTAATGAGCAAATCGGCTTAATTAGGAAACCCGTTAGGTGAAGCGGACCAAGATACCCTGTAGTCCTGTTCGTGTGGTTCATTAAACATTGATTTTTTTCTTAAATTTCTGTCTTGAGAGGGCAGAAGTTGGCCAGGTTGGATGGGCCCTGGGTTAGTGGAAAGTGTCCCTGCCCACGGGACTGGATGAGCTTTCTAACCCAAACCATTCCATGATTCCATGAGTATTTCTGAGCATGAAAGTGGCTGCAGGACTACAGTGAGTGGGAATTGAGTTGGATTTTTTTTTCTTTTTAAGAAGCATGAATTTTCCTGAGCTCTCAGAAATTAAGAGGTGGTTGGGATGAAGTAAGAAGATGGCAGATATGGAGGAAAAGGAAGCAGGTCAGCAGAGAGGAGAGAAACCTAAAAGGCTCTTTTTTCTTCATCTTTCTGCCCTTAGGAAAAAAAGGCTTGAGAAAACCAGTGCAGAGGGCACGGGAACACACGTGGCACTGCCAAAATCCCATCTCAGCTAGGTGTGCTGCTGGTCCTGGCCAAGTGTTGGCACTTGCCAGGAGATAAGGAAGGGAGGTTGTGAGACCCTGTAAAGGATGTTGTGGGGAGCTGCCCTTGCTTTTCAGTCTGGCAAAGAGGTACAGAATGTTCTTTTTTTCCCTGGAGGTGTTGGGGGTGATGCAGTGCATCCTACCACACCTGGTGGCACAGTCCTGCAGGCAGCATTTGCCTTGTCCTGACAATGTCTCCCTGGTTTATGAAATTTCTTTTGTGGTATTAATTTAGGGTGGAGTCAAATGACAAATTAACATCTGAGCCTGCAGAGCAAAACCCAGAGCCGAGGTCTGGCTCCTGAGGGGGTTGTTCCTGATCTCAGCTCTGTCTCAGTGGTATCCCAAACTGAGAGCAGATTGTGACAGAACATCCCAGGCAGTTTCTAGTGTGTTTATTTAAAAAGTCCATATCTTTGAATAAACTCCTTTTTGTTTCCTGCAGCCACTTTGAACATGTCATAAAAGTTCAGTTTGTCTCAATAAACTCCTGTGGTGCATTTATCCCAATTCAGGCTTTGATTGTGTCAAATGTCTTCCTTGACACACATTTGGCAGTTGGACTTGGTGACTCAGAAGTTGAATTACAGACTCATGCAGCTCTTTTGGTTTAGCTGCTTCTTTTCTCTTTCCTTTTGTAGCTTCTCAGCGTGAGGAAGTGCTTTGTGCCACAACACTTGTAACACTGACACATTTCTGTTAGTGAATTCCCCCTAAAAATTACTTTTGCATCATGGTATTAACAAAATATTCATTAGTTTGTCTGTCTGTGGGCAGTTTGTGACTGTAGGGATGAGGCAGAACTCATAGAGGAAGGTAAAGACACTGGCAGGGTGAGGATTTTTGTCCAGCACATAAATTTGGCGTTATATTTTTTATCCTTGGTTATCCTTTTTATTTTTCTTTGCACATCTTGTCCCACTGCAGGCACAAAAAAAAAAAAAAAAATCCAGGTATCTGCAAAAACCTGGATGTGATGTGTTTCTAGTTGCACTGGAATGCTGTTTGATGCCAGATGTGGGTGTTACTGCACGGGTCTGAGGAATGATGTGCAGCTTGTCATCCAGCTGGGGAGGGGCAGAAAAAGGTGATTTTAGATGTTACTTCCTCAGGTCTGTTGTGGAATTAGGTGGTTAAATCTTAGCACAAATCGAGGTGGTTAAATCTTAGCACAGCAAAACTAAGAGATGATGGAAATGCAAACTCAAAGGCTGAATATTTAATAAATCTCATTTTGGAGATTGTTCTTCCTTTCAGAGCTGTAATAAGGAGTCACCAGCCAAACTGGAATGTTCCATAAAGAAAGTTTCTGCCTTTTTGTAAAGCACAACATGCCTGAGAACTATTTGGTAGAACATATGAGTCTGGGGACTTGGTTTTAAAATCAGTCTTTTAACAACTAATGTGAAAAAGGTGGCTGGGTAGGCTCAGGTGTGAGCTGATCCCTGTTGATAAAGGTTTAATAGAAGGGTTTGTGAGATGATAATTCCTTGCTGGAAGGTGTGGCAGTAAGTTGACCTTGGGTATGGTTTGCTGCTGTTAAGATTTCTGTGAAATCATAAAATCATTTAGATTAAAAGGGACTTTTCGAGGTCACCTTGTCCAATCCTCTCCTCAAAGCAAGGCCAGCACTGAGGTAAGTTAGGCCACCCATGGTCTTCTACTTTCAGTTTGAATATCCCCAGGAAAGGAAATTCTACTGTCTGGGCAGTATTTTTTCCTATTTTTGGGGCTGTGCATAACTTTGTCACTGGGGGATCCGGACAAAACACATCTGAAAACCTGTTCTGGGACCAAAAATTGGAAGTGCAGTTTTAAGTGTGAGTTTACCTTGGTGGACACCTAAACAGCAGCTCAGCTTGGGATTTTCCTGACTGAGCACAGGGTTGTCCATTCACTTCATATTCCACCTGCAAGTGGTCCAGGCAGTTCAGCGTGGCTGTGGAGTGGCTGAATGCCCAGCCAGGAGAATCCCCCCTTTTCCAGGAGAATCCCCCCTTTTCCAGGAGAATCCCCCCTTTTCCCAGTGAATCCCCCCTTTTCCCAGTGAATCCCCCCTTTTCCCAGTGAATCCCCCCTTTTCCCAGTGAATCCCCCCTTTTCCCAGTGAATCCCCCCTTTTCCCAGTGAATCCCCCCTTTTCCCAGTGAATCCCCCCTTTTCCCAGTGAATCCCCCCTTTTCCCAGTGAATCCCCCCTTTTCCCAGTGAATCCCCCCTTTTCCCAGTGAATCCCCCCTTTTCCCAGTGAATCCCCCCTTTTCCCAGTGAATCCCCCCTTTTCCCAGTGAATCCCCCCTTTTCCCAGTGAATCCCCCCTTTTCCCAGTGAATCCCCCCTTTTCCCAGTGAATCCCCCCTTTTCCCAGTGAATCCCCCCTTTTCCCAGTGAATCCCCCCTTTTCCCAGTGAATCCCCCCTTTTCCCAGTGAATCCCCCCTTTTCCCAGTGAATCCCCCCTTTTCCCAGTGAATCCCCCCTTTTCCCAGTGAATCCCCCCTTTTCCCAGTGAATCCCCCCTTTTCCCAGTGAATCCCCCCTTTTCCCAGTGAATCCCCCCTTTTCCCAGTGAATCCCCCCTTTTCCCAGTGAATCCCCCCTTTTCCCAGTGAATCCCCCCTTTTCCCAGTGAATCCCCCCTTTTCCCAGTNCCAGTGAATCCCCCCCTTTCCCTGGTGAATCCCCCTCTGGTCAGGACCCCCACAGAAGCTCCATTCCAAGTGGGTCAGACATCCTTAAAAGCGAGGAAATCCGTGCCATCCTTTCTCCTTCCCATTTTTTCTTTTTTTTCTTTCCCATTTCTTATGTTTTCCAGCCTTTTTTTTTTTCATTTTCCTGAGGAGAATCTGTTTCTTTTTAATTTGATGCTTCAATTTTTGCCTTCTGCAATAACGCCCAAACTTTGAATAGATCACTGCGAGCTTTCCTAATAATTCCTTCTTCTCTTTACTTGTTTTTAAACCAAAAGAAGACCCTAATGAATAATTAATTAATTGAATTAATCTGCTCTGGGTGACCCTGTCTTGACAGAGGGTTGGAGTAGATGATTTCCAGAGGTCCCTTCCAACCCCAACTATTCCATGATTCTGTGAATGTGCAGATTTTTAGATTTTTTTTAGGTTTCCTCTCTGATTTGAGGTAACCACTTAAACTGAGTATCTTCAGGCCAGGTTTGTTTTGTTTGTTTTTTTTGTTTATAGAGCTGTTAAGCATTGTGTCCCAGAAAATGAAATAAAACTCTTTGTAATCCTGTAATTGCACACATGAACTTCTGGCAGCACTTGTGGTATATCCTGTAGGAAAGCAGAGTTTAAAGATATTTAATACTTCATATTTTGTACATTTTTGTGAGGGTCTTGCCAAATGTTTCATAACATCAGGACACGATTTCTGGCTGGTGGTCTGGATGGTGGCGGAAGCCGTGAGCCTTTGGAGCCAAGCTCAAAGGAAATCACTCCTTCCTTTTTGATTTTTGAATTATTTTTTTTTAAAGCTGTGAGTGTTGAAATGTAGTTTAGTGTGTCCAGAGACAGGAATGGAGCTGGGAAGGGGCTGGAGCACAAGGAGTGGTTGAAGGAGCTCAGGCTGGAGAAAAGGAGCCTCAGGGAGCCCTTCTGGCTCTGCACAATTCCCTGAGAGGAGGTTCAGGTTGGACAGCAGGAGGAATTTCTTCATGGAAAGGGTGGCCAGGCCTTGGAAGTGCCCAGGGAGGTTTGGAGTGCCCATCCCTGGAGGTGGCACTCAGTGCTCTGGGCATTGGGCACAGCTTGGACTCGGTGATCCTGGAGGGATTTTCCAGCCTCAGGGATTCTGGGGGCCCTTCTGGCTCTGCACAATTCCCTGAGAGGAGGTTCAGGTTGGATATCAGGAGGAATTTCTTCATGGAAAAGGTGGCCAGGCCTTGGAAGTGCCCAGGGAGTTTTGGAGTGCCCATCCCTGGATGGGCACAGCTTGGACTTGGTGATCCTGGAGGGATTTTCCAACCTCAGGGATCCTGGGGAGAGACATCTGAGGAACTGGGGCAGACCCTGAGACCTGGGCCTGCAGGGTCTCTCACTTGTTTGGTGTTTTCTGAGAGCTGGGTGTTCCTGTGGGATCAGTCACATTCCTCAGGGGAAAACCCCACAGCCTGGGACTGTTGTTAAACACAGCCACAGATATTTGTTCCTGAAGCACTGGCTGAGTATTCCCGAGAATAATTACTGTTGGAACACTTAGAGCCATGTTTCCTCTGAATTTTTATTTTTCCTTTTAAATACAAGGAGAAATAGTAACAATTGTGGTTGGAAAAAGCAGCATTTTCTGCTTGGTGGCACTGTGAGGCTCCTAGATGGAATAAATATGTGTAATTTTGGTTTAGCTCTCTCTGAAACAATTTCTCTTTGAAAGTAAAGTGGGTTTAATGATACAAATGTCGAGTCCTTTTTAAAATTGGTTTGAGAAACAGGTTCTTTCTCAAAATAACTGATTAAAAATTACTAAATATTGCTCCTTTAACCCCCCTGCTTTTGCCCACCAATGGGAGAAGAACAATTCCCATTTCAGGTAACGCAGACACTTCCCTTGGAACCCTGAGCCCATTTTGACACAAACCTGCAGCAAAACCCAGTAATGTGGGACATGTTTATATTCGTTTTAGTGGCAAACCCAGGCTTGTTTCCAGAGTCTGTAAAATCCAGGAAGAGTTAAATCAGCTTTTGGAATACACAGAGCACACAGGATGGGTGAGATCCTGAGATCAGGGCTCTTTCAGACTGGGGGACTTGCATCTTCCTCTCTGTCCTGAAGGAAACAAACCACTTTATTTTTCCCAAAGACAAAAAAAAATCAAACCAAGAAAACCCCCCCAAAAATATCTTTTGGGATCTGTGTCACTTGAACTTCCCTTTTTTCTGAGCTGTGTGACACCAAGGCCTATTTTGGAAATAAGATCTTTAGTTTCAGGGCTATATCTCCAGCATTTCTGTTCACAGCAGACTGCTATCAGTCTATTGTTTTATTTCTGAGGAATGAGAATCCCCCTGGGGAGCACATTCAGATCCTTACAGGCCAAGGGCATTAAGATTTAATTTTGCATTCTGGTGTGCACAGTATGTGCTGTCTGCAGTTACCATGTGGACTAATAAAAGAAATTTCTTCACCTGGGAAGCTTCTTTAAGGAAAAGGAGTGGAGATTTCAAAAGCTTTTTCATCGGGTTTTGCAGTTGGTGACAAATCCTGTGATTCAAGCAGAGGAGGGAAATAAATATCTTGTTTTAATCCACCTTTTTCTGGGGAATTCTTGCAGGTTTATTGCCAAGCCATGTGCCATAAACCTTGGCATTCAGGACAGTGGACCTCACAGAGCCCAGCCCAATGCAATTTTAGAGAAAGTGTTTACATCCATCACTAAGGTGAGTCACACTTCAAATTCTGAGAATGGAGGCCTGGAACTGTCACGGGGGGGATTTTTGCCTGCATTGTTCTGGTTTGAGATGCACATTTCACTCTGTGCATCCACAAGTGGGCTCATTGTGGTTTTACTTTGCCTCTGGCATGTCCTTCTGGTAGGAAAGTAAATTCCCTTTATGGCTGAGCCATGGTTTTGTGCACAGATAAATCTTCTTTGGAATGCAAATGTTCCCCTTATAGGCAGGTGTGTGCTTCTTCTTTAGTTCCCTGCCTTTGGTCCAAGTTGTAAGGTGGGTGTTCTTGGTTTAACAAGAGATTTCCCAGAATCTTCCACTTTTATTGGGAAAGTGTTCCTCTTTTCCTCGAACTCAGTTCCTTTTCTGATTTTATTGGTTTCACTGTGAATGTCTTCCTCTTATTTTTGCCATTTACTGTCAAAGTGGACAGCAGCTGTCAGTGGAGGTGGGTTGTTCAGGGAAGTGTTCAGCCAGTGAAGTGTGTCCTGATGAAGGGCAGGACATTTGATGGTGGCAGGAGGTGTCCTTGGGGTTGTTTCCTGGCCTTTCTTAGACTCACAGAACGACAGAATCCCACTGGATTTTATTCAATATTGAATAAGTGCAATAGATTTTCATTAAAGATAACGAAATGGAAGATTTTCTGTTGAGATGTGGTGATGTTGAACCTCATCTACTGGAGCAGATAAAGGGAAATTCTATAAAAACCTCACTAAAACTTGCCTTGTGGGAACATTAAAGTTTTGAGACATTTGGAATGATGTGTGAACTGCAAAATCCCCAGAATCTGATGAGTTTTATGGGGAGGACTTTAATGTAGGGGATGTCCTTGAAATTAATGTTTAGAAAACCCAGGAGGTCCCAGGCTGTGCAGAATTTAGCTGGCTTATGAAACCTTTAAGTGTCCCAGTGTGCTGTGGCTGCTGCTGGGTTTGGAGAGGCAGGCTGGGGCTGGCCCTGGTGACTGATAACTTTGTATTAAATCAGCATTCTGCACAGTTTGGGGTTTGTATGTAACTCTAGTAATAAAATGTGTTTATCACCTTTCAATGGTAGAGCTCCCTGGCAGAGCTTGGTAAAGGACAGTGAATTATCTCACTCCTGGGCAATTGTAGAGGGAGTTACCAGGATTGGTTCACTTTGAGAAATCCATTTATGTTCATTCAGACAAACTCCCAGTTGAGTTCTCAGCTGGAGAACAAGGATATATTATTTATCATAAAAGTATTTCAGTTTTTAAATATATTTTCATTGATAAACTTTGATAGCAGAAATTTCTGCGATGCCCTTTGGAAATATACAAATACCTACTGTGTTAAACCAACTCTTCCTTTAAAGTTTCCCTGTCCTTGCTGTGAGTAACAACCTTTAAACATCTGCAGCTTTGCTCCTCCCGAGTTCTGGGCTGTTTGATTTGTTGTGCAGCTTTAACAGGCAGGACAGGACACTTCAACAGCTCTTTCCCCCCAAATTAACACACAGAACAGTCACATTTTTGTCTTAACATGCTGTCAACCGCTGAAATAGGTGAGGAAATGTTCAACCAAAACCATTCTGGGTAATTAAGTAATTAGTGCTTATGAAGGTTAAACCAGAATGACCATTTGTGGCAGTGGGTTCCTGCTCCCAGACTCTGTGGTCCTTCCTGGTGTGTTTTTTTGTTACCTGTGCATGATTTCTGTCACAGTGCAGGACTGCAAGCAGGTTGAGGAGTGGCAGAAATGACATTTGTTCCGTTTTCCTTCAGTCTCCAGATGGCAAAAGGTTGGAAGGCTTGTCCAAGCAGCTGGACTGGGACGTCCGAAAGATCCAGCGCTGGTTTCGGCATCGCAGGAACCAGGACAAACCCACCACCCTCACGAAATTTTGTGAGAGCATGTATGTTTGTGCAGAGGGCTTCATCCTCGAGCTGCAGCTGCAGTTCTGCTCTGGCTGGGCCTGGGGGCAGCTGCTCTGCCAGCCCAGGGCCCAAAGTCCTGCCCGGGCAAACCAGGGCGCTGAGGGGAGGTTTTACCGTTGGCAGAGGGTTCGTGGGTTGTGGGTGGGTCTGGGAGCAGAGCGGGCGCAGGGGCCGGTCTGAGCAGCCTGAGACTGCGCCAGCTCCTTCGTGGCACTTGGGTGTGAGTGAGTGTGGGTGTGAGTGTGGGTGTGAGTGTGGGTGTGAGTGTGGGTGTGAGTGTGGGTGTGAGTGTGGGTGTGAGTGTGGGTGTGAGTGTGGGTGTGAGTGTGGGTGTGAGTGTGGGTGTGAGTGTGGGTGTGAGTGTGGGTGTGAGTGTGGGTGTGAGTGTGGGTGTGAGTGTGGGTGTGAGTGTGGGTGTGAGTGTGGGTGTGAGTGTGGGTGTGAGTGTGGGTGTGAGTGTGGGTGTGAGTGTGGGTGTGAGTGTGGGTGTGAGTGTGGGTGTGAGTGTGGGTGTGAGTGTGGGTGTGAGTGTGGGTGTGAGTGTGGGTGTGAGTGTGGGTGTGAGTGTGGGTGTGAGTGTGGGTGTGAGTGTGGGTGTGAGTGTGGGTGTGTGTGTGTGTGTGCAGGTGTGTGTGCAGGTGTGTGAGTGGGTCTGTTTGTGTGTGTGTGCACATGTCCATGTGTGTGTGTCTGTCTGTGTGCCTGTTTGTGTGTGTGTCTGTGTCCGTGTGAGTGTATCTGTGTGTGTGTCTGTGTCCGTGTGAGTGTATCTGTGTGTGTGTCTGTGTCCGTGTGAGTGTATCTGTGTGTGTGTCTGTGTCCGTGTGAGTGTATCTGTGTGTGTGTCTGTGTCCGTGTGAGTGTATCTGTGTGTGTGTCTGTGTCCGTGTGTGTGTGTCTGTGTCTGTGTGTGTGTGCAGGTGTGTGTGTGTCTGTTTGTGTGTGTTTCTGTGTGCATGGGTGTGTGTCTACGTGTGTGTCCATGTGTCTCTTTGTGTCTGTGTGTCCGTCTGTGTCCATGTGTCTGCTTGTGTGTCCATGTGTGTGTCTGTGTCCGTGTGAGTGTATCTGTGTGTGTGTCTGTGTCCATGTGAGAGTGTGTCTGTGTGTCTCTGTGTTCACGTGTGAGTGTGTCTGTTTGTGAGTGTGTCTGTTTGTGAGTGTGTCGATGTGTGTGTGTCTGTGTCCATGTGAGAGTGTGTCTGTGTGTGTCTCTGTGTTCTCATGTGTGAGTGTGTCTGTGTCTCTGTGTGTGTGTGCAGGTGCCCCACTGGCTGTCAGTCCCTGGAACGCTCCAGCTCGGCCGTGTTCCTGCCCAGCGTTCATTCCCATTCCCATTCCCGTTCCCATTCCCGTTCCCTCTGGAACAGCCTCCCGCCTCTCCCCCTTACAGACTCTCCTTGGCTTCCTTTCCTTCTCTGCCCAGTCCAGTCTCTGCTCCCCCCAGTAGTTTTCTCTGTAGTGCAGCAGCCCCTCAGTACTTTTTCCTGACTTATTTCTCCTCTGCTGCTTTCTTTCCTTTCCAGTAACTGTCAGTTCTCCCCCCACTATGGTTTTGTCTGCTTAAAGCCACAAGGTAAGAGGGACAAATACATATCCAGGATACCTCTGGATAACAACAGCTCTGCTTGTTGTTAGCTTCTTGTCTCTTAAAGCATATGAATGATGCATGTTCACCCTGAATTTTGAACTTGGCTGGTGATGCCAGCTCCTGTGTGGTGTGAAAACTCTTCAATGGGTTTGTCTTGCCTGAAATGTTTAGAAATGAAGGTGGGTGGAAGCTTTTCAGGTGTCAGATTTGGGGTTTTTCACAATTACTGAAATTAGTTTTCCAAATGGTAACTAGAAGCTGAGTTTATTTTTTGTTTCATTTTCCAGGTGGAGATTTACATTTTATTTAAGTATATTTTTTTATGGAATCAGGTTTCTCTGGACGGTGAGTTGCTCTGTTACCCCCATTGTTCTGTGTGGTTGCAGTTGAATTTTGTCTGTCCTGCCAAACTCTGGGGGGGTTGACCACCTGTGTCACTTCTTCAGAGCTTTCACTTGCCTTAGAGCAAGGAGGGGTTAGTGGTGATGCTCATCTTTGTGTTCCCTGATTTGGGATCCTGGGGCTTCTGTTAAAAACCTTCTTTGCACTATAGGGAAGCTTCTACACAGATCAGTCCTTTTGGAAAGAATAGAAAATTATTTCTCCTGTTACCCCAGAATGGGATAAAACTGGGTGGGTTTTGCTTTTGTTTTGGGGATTTTTTTGCTGTAGAGAGCTGCTTCTTTTGTTCTCCTCTCCCTCTTGAAGGGATACAAGTTCATCTCCTCGGGTCTTTATTATTATTACAGCTCTATGGTTTTTGTGTAATTTCCATTGCAGCAGAATCCCATTTGACAGCAAAAATCAGATTTAAAATCACTTAAGATTTTTTACAATAAATGTAGTTTGAATGACAGAATGAAAGTAGAATTTCAGTGAAGCAGTGCTGTAGTGTCAGGTGCCCTTAGGTCCTGGGGAGGAAAACACCCATACAAACTGGGGTTTTATATTTCTATTCTATTATCTTCTTATTTCTATTTAATAACAACTTACCTGTTTCCTTTAGGCACCCTGGTTTTGGGACACACGACAGTGCTGGTACAACTACCCTTTCCAGGTATGAGAGAAACACCTCCTGAATTCCAACTTCTTGGACAATTTCAGTTTTTATTTTTGTTGTTGATACTGGATTAAAACTCTGGCATTAACCCTTTGTGCCTTTACATCCTGGGTAGGTTTGGCAACAGCAGAGTTTTCTCAGATACATCTGACTCACAGTCACTTCATGTTTGCTTGCTGCTGAGATTATTGAAAGTGGGGGGAAAAGGCATAAAATCATAGTGGTAATTTATTTATTTACTGTACAGAGGCCAACAGTCTGTTCCAGAGCCTGGTTTTCCTACTCCAAGAGGCTTTTGTAGGAGTTGTAAATATTGACAAGGGAATTTACTCCTTTGGAATAAAGCTTAAACACACAAGTGTATTTGTGTGAGAAAGCCTGGAGTAAGATGTTTGTTGCTCAAGCCTGTTTTTATTAGACCATAATGATTTAACTTACTCCTTACAATTCTGGAGGAACAAAGTGAGATGGGAAAGGAGGAAATTAAAAAGGGGATTTTAATGCAAATTTTGAATTATTTTGTCTTCTAACTGTGTTATCTCTGTCTGTTTTCCAGCCTCTAACATCCAGGCTTTATTATTACTATATCTTGGAGCTGGCCTTCTACTGGTCCCTCATGTTTTCTCAGTTTACAGACATTAAAAGGAAGGTAATGAACCCGAATTACATTAACCTCTTAATAGCTATAATAAAAAAAAAAAAGATAGGTCTAACAAAAAATGGGAGTGTGCCTGGCCAGTAAAGCCAAAATGTAGTGATAATTATGTTTTCTTCCTCATTTACACCTTTGTGAGCCTCCCTGCTCCTACAAGCCCTATCCTGTCCTGGGAAAAAGGGAGGAGCAAGGCTGAGCTGCAGCCTGGTGTATCCTTGAGTTCCTTCACCTTCCAGGGGAAAGAACAGCATCACTCAATACCTCCCAATCAAAAGTTAACAAATCATTGCCTAAAAATAGATTTAACTGAAAGGTTTGCAAGAAAATGAGCTGCTCAAAGCAGAGCCTTGCTGAAGCTGCTGAGGAAATGGCAAACACTCAGGCAATAATAAATGGGGTTTTGAAAGGAATTTCTCATCTGTGTGAGGGGTGGAGGATGAGTGGTTGCAGTTGCTCAAATCTAATTCTGTCACACTGCGTTCCAGGATTTGGTTCTTGTTGCTGCTGGAGAACAGTTCCCAGTAAATCCTGGTTTATTGCTTCCTGTACATGAGCTGCAAAGCAGCAAATTGTCCCAGTTCTTGCATTGGCTGTTTAAAAATACAGGTTTGCCTGGGCTTTTTTCTGTGCTGAAATATTGGCAGGTGAGGCACTGTGGAATACAGTGGAGCTGCAGGCAGGGAGTGATGAACAGCTCTGGATTCTGTTCACAGTGGTTAATTTTGACTTTAACAAGAGGATGATATTCCCCACTGCAGCAGGGTACAGGAACCTGGGGGCTGAACTGCAAAACAGCCCTGAATATTGGGCATTGTGAACATTTTCTGAATGAAGAGGCCTTGTTCTTCCTGCTGAGTTACCTGGTGCTCTGTGCCTGCTCTGCCCTGGCAGGGTTTGGTCACTGACACTTCAATGTGTGCAGGGGGATGAGGGGTGTGACTGTAAAACCAGAAGGAAGCAAAAATAAAAACCCTCTTGTCCTGTGAATCCTTTCTGTGGGGTCTGCAGGTACAGTTGTGTTTGTGCCAGAGAGGCTGTGCTGACCCCTGAGCAGGCAGAGCTCTGATCTTTGCAGCAGCAGAGCTGAGAAACCTTCCTGGAAGCTTTTGTGGAGATGCTGGGAGTGTGATGAGCTGGGAGCTGGATGAGTGTGGAGTCAGAGCCTGAACCAAAGGAATCCTGTGACCCCAGTGACTCACTTGGGTGGCTCTGTTCCAAACTTCTGTGTTTGTGTGACAGCCAAAGATTCTTCATTGGTGTTTTTCCTCTTCCCAGGACTTCCTGATCATGTTTGTCCATCATTTGGCCACGATTGGACTCATCACATTCTCTTACATGAACAACATGGTGCGGGTTGGAAGTCTGGTGCTGTGCCTCCATGATGCTTCAGATTTCCTCTTGGAGGTGAATTTCCTTCCAAATCTTGGCATCCCTAATGCTGCTGTGATCACAGGGGAACAAGCTGACTTTCCCATTTTTGATAAACTGCGCTAAATGTGCCATGAAAATTGTGCTGCTGGTCCTGCCTTGTCAGCTTTTCCTCCAAACTGCTTGAGTGCTCACAGTCACAGAGCCATGGAATGGCTTGTGTTGGAAGAGATCTTAAAGATCATCCAATTCCACTAAACCAGGTTGCTCCAAGCTCCATCCAACCTGGCCTTGGACACTTCCAGGGATGGGGCAGCCACAGCTTCTCTGGGCACCCTGTGCCAGGGCCTCCCCACCCTCACAGGGAGGAATTTCTTCCTGACACCCCATGTCATCATATTCCCTGACAGTTTGAAGCCATTGCCTCTTGTCCTGGTACTCTAAGCCATTGTAAATAGTCTGTCCCATCTTTCTTGTAGGACCATGTATAATAAAAGTGTAATAATAGTAATACAGTGTAATAACCTTCATTGTTCCAAACTTTACAAATGTGATTGAGAGTTTTTGAAGCTCTCCAGCTGGGTGATTACAGGAGTGAACAAAGGCAATAACACTCTCATGTTTCTTGTCTCTTTTAGGCTGCAAAACTGGCCAATTATGCCAAGTACCAACGTCTGTGTGATGCTTTCTTCATGCTCTTTGGGGTGGTGTTCATTGTGACACGGTTGGGCATTTACCCTTGCTGGTAAGCACCTGGCTTGCTGCTCCCAATCCTTGCAGCAAAGCCTTTGTTTCAGACTCTTCCCAAGCATTCCAGCCATCCCTGGAGGCAGACTGAAGTGCTGTTTGGGGCAGGAGGTCTGAGCAGGCACATGAAGAAAGCTCTCCTCAGTCAGCTGAGGGAGGGACTGGGAGAAGAGTTCAGAATCCCAAGCACAGCTGCCCCTCTCCTGCTGCAGTGGTGACAGAGTCAGCCAGAATCTGCTCTTAGAGGCTTGAAGGGTTCTCTGCTTCTCTGAAGAAGCTCTAGAAATAATTACAAGTGAAGCATGGTCTCTTGAAATAATTTTTGCTTGAATCTGGCTTAGTCATCACTGCACTTTCTGATTCTTACAACACTCCTGTCTTGTCCTTGTGTCGTGACTGTTCAGAGCCTGAAATGGGTCAGAGGTTTCTTGGGAGGTAAAACCCTGGATAAATGGCTTAGAGAGAATCATCCCATAATGAGATTCCCTCACCTCAGTAGGTCAGACCTGGAGAGGTGCTTGGGTTAATGAGCTGTTGTCCATTTCTTGTGTGGTGACAATTTGGTTGCACCAATTTACTGCATGTATTTATTTCTGAGGCCATGGACACCTGGCATTCTGTTTCTTTTTGGGTGCCTGGGAGGCAGTAACAATCCTTTCACTTTGGGATCAGGATTGCAGTTAAAGCTCTTGCTTATTTTCCAGTGAATGCACTAAAGGACTCTGGATAAAGAAGAGTTTTAATTCTTACTGCTTCGTAGGCTCCTTCCAGAGACAGATGAGAGAGTTGTTGTTTCTCCAGCTACTGTCATGAGGGGATGCTCTTACCTCACACCTATAATCCTATAAATCTTTAATGTGGTTTCCACTGGCTGTAATGTCATTCCTCAGCTTTGTAGAGGAATCTGGCAAGCTGCAGCAATACTGCAGACCCTGTGCTGTTTCACTGCACGTGTGTTCCTTAATTAGTAATGTAAAAACATCAACAGATCTCTGGAATTGCATTCAATTCTTTCATAAACCTGCTATGAGTTAAATATTTCTGCAGCTGCCTTTTGGGGGATTTTGGTTCTTGTTTGAAAGGCTTGTTTTGCTTTTCTTGTGAAATGTTAAAGGGTCTGTGAAATGAATGTCGTTGTTAAAGGTCTCTCCATACCTTCTGCATCATAAAATCTGAAGTGTTTATTAAATTGCTTAAGGACTGGCAGTAACTCCCAGCAACAAGAACAGCAAAACAGCAATGAAAGAAACACAAAGCTTGGGCCATAAAGCAGCTTTGAGTCCTCCAGCCTGGCCGGAGGAATCTATAAAACTCTGAGGGGAAAGAAGAGTACCCAGGGAGGGAAGGAGGCCTTCTGGGAACAAAATTCCTTCCTGATCCCAGAATCCTTGAGGTTGGAAAAGCCCTCCAAGACCATTGAGTCCAACCTGTGACCGATCCCCACCAGAGCACTGAGTGTCACCCCCAGTCATTCCTTGGACACCTCCAGGGGTGAGGACTCCACCACCTCCCTGGGCAGCCCCTTCCAATGCCTGACAACCCCTTCCATGAAGAAATTCCTCCTGATGTCCAACCTGAACACCCCCTGGCACAGCTTGAGGTCATTTCCTCTTGTCCTGTTGTTCCCTGGGAGCAGAGCCCGACCCTTCCCTGGCTGCTCCCTCCTCTCAGGGAGTTGTGCACAGCCAGAAGCGCCCCCTGAGCCTCCTTTGCTCCAGGCTGAGCCCCCCAGCTCCCTCAGGAGTTCTCCAGACCCTTCTCCTGGTCCTTCAGCCCCTTTCCCAGCTCCTTTCCTGTCTCTGGACACGCTCCAGCCCCTCAGTGCTGTGAGGGCCCAGCACAGAGGAACAATNCTATGAGGGCCCAGAACTGGACACAGCACTCGAGGGCCCAGCACAGAGGAACAATCCCTGCCCTGGTCCTCTGCCCACACTATTTTTGATCTTTAAATCTGGGTGAAAGCTGCTCAAGCAGGAAGGTGTTAACTGTTGTTGTGGTGACCAGAGCAGCCTGACATCACTTCCTGTGAAGTTGTTATAAATAAATGCTTGTGCTTCAGAGAAGGAAATTGGCAGCAGATCCGTGTGTATAACCAGACTGCAGCACATTCACATGTTCTGTTTGTTGCTCAGTTCCAATGTTTCCAGTGAGCTTTACTCTGTCTCCTGACTCTGCAGGAGCAGAGCAGCAGATGCTCAGTGACACACAAACTGTTGTGCATCTGGCCTGGCACCTCCAGTCAGCGCTGGAAGCCCTGGACCAGCACAGCTGATCTGAAATGCGTTTCTGCATCTCTCTTTTAGGATTTTGAACACAACCCTCTTTGAAAGCTGGGAGTTGATTGGTCCCTACCCTTCCTGGTGGCTGTTCAACGGGCTCCTGGTGACCTTGCAGGTCTTGCATGTCATCTGGTCTTACCTCATCATCCGCACGGCCTCCAAGGCGCTGGTGCGGGGCAAGGTAGGGCTGAGGGAGGCTCCTGGGCCCTCTTTCCTGCAAGCCCTGCTAAGGAATCCTCAGGAAAAGGGCTTTTCCATGGGGCTGCTGCTGCTTCTTGAGGGACTTGCAACAGGAGTTCACTAAAATGGTAGTTTTTTACCCTGGTTTGCTCTGCACCGGGGTGCATTCAGAGGCAGGGAGTCTTTCCTGGGCTTCATTTTCCAGTATGTTCAAATTCCTCAAATAGTGGTGATAACAGACTTGCTAGGCACTCTGGAGTTTAAGGTGGTAGCAGGCTCTCTTTTGGACAACAGGATGAACATACAGGATGTTTTCCAACTTTCCAACTTCAGCTGGTCCTTGGGATATCCTGGGGGTTGTGCATCTTCACTGGTTTGTGGCTGTCAGTGCAGGCACTGAGCTCCAGCACTCAGGGAAAGGGTTGCCAGGGATGCAGTGGGGTTTGCTGGTTGTCAAAAATCACAGAATGGCCTGGGTTGGAAGGGCCCTTAAAGATCAGGGATGTTCAAGGCCAAACTGGACAGGGCTTGGAGCAACCTGGTCTAGTGGAAGGTGTCCCTGTGCATGGCAGGGGATGGAATGAGATGAGCTTTAAGGTCCTTCCAACCCAAACCATTCCATAATTCTGTGAAAGAGCAAAAGCTGATTTAGTAGCACAGAGGCTTTTTCCTATCAGACACTGATATTCTGATCTGGGTTTCTCTGACAGCTCTATATTATTTTGTGTTTGACTTTAGCTTCCCCTACACATGGAATGTGGCCTTAAAAATACAAATATCATGGTTGACTCTGGGGGCAGGCAGGTTTCAGGGTATGAGCTCTTCATCTGATCCCCACAGCTGCTACTGCAAATGCCAGATTTTCATTCTCTGCAGCTGTTTCTGTATCCTGAGTTCTACACCTTTTCCCTTTCCTTGGTTCTCTCCTGTCCAGGTGACCTAGCCAGAGAAAGGACTCTAAGCTCTGTCTTCTTCATTCTTTTCTCCTTTTCTCTGTGCCAGATTGGAGCTGGACAGTTTCACCCTGTGCATGTAAGTGTGACCTGTGGTTCTGTTTGTTCACTCAAACACGTCTGTGTCGAGGCCAAGACAAAAGCAGAGCTCTGATCTTGGGACTTTGGTGCCTTCTCCTTCTCTCCCTGGTCCTGACAGAGTACTAAAATACTGGTTTTTCCAAAGGTCAGAGCAGTGTCCTGGGGTCTGTTCTTACCTGCTGTCACCTGCCTGCACAACCTTCACTTTCTGCTTTTACACACCCACACTCTGATTTCCCTCTTTGCTCCTCGTCAGCACCACACTGAGGGGGAGAGGGCAGGAGGAATTCACTCCTTTTTGCAGAAAGGAGTAAACCAGTCATTTTTTCCCCAAGAACAGGAAATTTTCAAGGGATTCCTGCTTCCTTCCAATGACCCTTTGAACTTCCAACATAGCAGGAGATTGGGGAAAGATAGCAAAAGTTCTGGCAGCAGAGAGAAGCCAGGACATCCACCAAGCTCCTGGAGATCATTAACTTCACCTGGCTTCCAGCCACATCTTCCCTGGAGTTCAACCACTTCCTGCTGCTGGAGAACCCTAACCCTGACTCCAAGAGAGCAGAGCAGAGTGAACTCCTGGAATCCTTGGGAAGCTGCAAGCCACAGTGGTGGCACATGGAGTTCCTGAGGGCTCTTGGCTGCAGAGGGAGGGGAGGGAGGAGCTGCCTGGGGCAGAGCAGGGGCCACTCCCCAGGCCCAGCTCGCACTGGTGAGGTTTGGCTCATGCACCTGCCACCACCCAAGGTGTGTGTTTGCACTTAGGGCTGGGTTTATGGGCTCTTCCCTTCCCCTTCTGGCCCTGCTGTGCCACTCGGGGCAGCCAGCACCAAACTCCTCCTGGGAAGGTTCAAAATCCCACATGCAAGTCAAACTCAGGTGGATTTGCAGCCAGGCTCAGAACTAAGGTGTAACTGTAAGCAGATGTGGATCCCTGGGCTGAGGCTCCTCCTGTTCCAAAGGGTGTTTGCTGGAGCAGACACTGCCTTTGTTCTCCATCCCCCATCCAGACAGGCTCCTGCTCCTGATTGAGATCTCCAGGTGAAGCACAGGCTGTGGAAATGGAGGTGCTTTAAGCAAACTGATGTGATAAATAGAGCTGGTTAATTTTTAAAATAGCAAAGCTGTTCCCTGTAGGACAAAATGTTCTCTCAAACTGACACATTCCCAGGTTTTGGTCATCAGACCCACTGGTGATTGTGGCATAAGAAATTCTTGATTCAAAACAAATTGTTTAGAAAAATGGCCTTTAACTGATCTAGAGAGGAGCTCCTGGAAGACAAGAACCACCCCAGATCTGTAGGGTCCTCTGATGTGAGAGCAAGAGTGCTTTCACAGATACACAGAGGAGTTGGAAAATGGAACTCATCTTTGCAAGTTGTCTTTTTCAGTATCTGTGTCTTGTTCCTTATGTGATGACAGGCTCTCCTCGGGAGCCTGAGCTGCACCACACTCAAATGTGGGAGGTGGATGTGACTGAAGGTTGTTCATCACACACACAACCTTCTAACTGCCGCTTTCTGTCCATTTTTCAACTCTGCTTCCCCTCTCCCACTGCCCAATTCCACTGGCAATGTGTAGGTATCCAAGGATGACCGCAGCGACGTGGAGAGCAGCTCCGAGGAGGAGGATGTGACTTCCAACAGCACCAAAGGAATTCTCAGCACTTCCAGTAACGGTTCCAATCGCCTGAACGGCCACGTGGCCGCTGCCCAGTGGACAGGAGAGGAGTAGGGCCCTGGGCTGGCCTTGAGCAAACACGAACTTCTCTTTTAATATCTAGTTGTGTTCAGCTCCACATTCCCAAGTGATCTTTAATCAAAAACCCCTTCCCCAGAAACCTCCAGCAGACCCCAAATGGGCACAACCCTGACCGGTCAGAGGCTTTGCACGGCACAAGGGACAAAGCCAACGACCGGGGCAAAAGCAAAGCTGCAGATTTCACTTCAAGCCATTTTGTACTTCAAAAGTACAAGAAAAACCCCCTTGAGTCCTGTTGATATTTGCAGAGGTGTCCTTGTTTGTGACAAACTGGTTTTTACTGGGATCAGCTCAAGGCAGAGCAGGTTTGGACCGCAGGGTTCGGTGCCACTGGGTGATGGTTCACTCCGGGCAGGTGCAGCAGCTCTTGATGCACTCCAGAAGCCACTTCAGAGCACAGAGAATGCAAGTCCCACGTCCACACTGCCCTGGGTGAGGCAGAGACTCTTCTCCCAGCCAAGCTTTGAACTGTGCTAGCCCAGAACCGCTGCTCTGCCTCACCCCGGGGTGCTGGGGAGGTCCCAGCTGCTCATCTCTGCTGTCACCAGGGACCAGGTCAGCATCTGCTGCCTCTTTTGGTGCTGCACACCCCTCTGAAGTCTTGACCAAAGCTTTCTGCAAGGGGGGAGGGAGATGGTTTATTGCCCCTGAGATAACCAGCACAACCCAGGCCTTTTAAATTGTTTTCATCCTGTTGCAAATTGCGGTTTTGAAGACTTTTCTAGACCTACTGGATTCAGTTGGCTAAGCTGGGATCGGAGGGAGGATCAGAACTGGTGGGCTGAGTTTAACTCTCCAAAAAATGAAATGTTTCGGTCCTGTAGTCTGAGACAGAAGTGATTGTTGCTGCTCTGATGTTAAAGCTGTGGAGGAACCCAGGGCTGGAAGAGCAGCCACACCGTGGGCTTTGCTTCTCTTTTTTTTACTCAATGGTACTTGGGGGCAATGGAACGGTCGATCAGGAGCAGAATTTTGGAAACTTCTCGAGTTGTTACCATTTTATACTGTTGTTTACTCTTATCTCCAATTAAAATTGCTTCAGAAACCTGGGGTTCTGTTTCATTTTGAGCAAATAGAGCAGAGGCCATGGTGTGTCCCTTTGCTGCTGCTGCTGCCAGGAGCACAGGAGAAACAGGGAGCACAGGGTAGAGGTGATGGATTCATGGAAGGTGGGGGGTGGAACCAGGTGATGTTTAAGGTCCCTCCCAACCCAAACCACTCTGTGATTGTGTGATTCAAGGAGAAACAGCTTTTTGGGAGCACAGGGTAGAGGTGATGGATTCATGGAAGGTGGGAGGTGGAACCAGGTGATGTTTAAGGTCCCTCCCAACCCAGATCACTGATTCAAGGGACACCANTTTGGGAGCACAGGGTAGAGGTGATGGACTCGTGCAAGGTGGGTGGCACGGGGGTGGAACCAGGTGATGTTTAAGGTCCCTCCCAACCCAGATCACTGATTCAAGGGACACCACACCCAGCCACTTCCACACGGGTTTTATTGTGCTCCAGGTGCCTTCCACAGCCCGGGGGGGACAGGAACAGGAAGGGGGGTCAGTGGCAGGCTCAGCTGTCGGGGCCGGGCGCGCTGTCCCGCTGCCGGCGCTGCTGCAGCATGCGCTGCACGCGGACGCTGCACAGGTACCCCGCGTACACCGTCAGCAGCATCATGGAGCCCGAGAAGGCCTTGTAGCCAAAGTCTGCCAGCTGCTTCCTGGACACCATGGCAGCACCTGGGAGAGACACAGAATCCCAGCACAGTCAGGGCTGGAGGCTGGAGATCACCCAGACCAACCCCTCCTGGACACCATGGCTGTGCCTGGGAGAGAGACACGGAATCCCAGCACAGTCAGGGCTGGAGATCACCCAGACCAACCCCTCCTGGACACCATGGCTGTGCCTGTGAGAGAGACACGGAATCCCAGCACAGTCAGGGCTTGAGGGGGCTGCTGGAGATCACCCAGACCACCCCCTCCTGTCCCCACCCAGAGCAGGTGACACCAGAATGTGTTCAGGTGGGCCTGCAGTGTCTCCAGAAAGGGAGACTCCACCACTCCCTGGGCAGCTGTTCCAGTGCTCTGTTCCCCTCCATGGAAAGAAGTCCCTCCTCATGTTGAAGTGAAACTTCTTGTGTTTTAGTTTATGGCTGTTTCTCCTCATCCTGTCTGTGGGCACCACTGAAAAGAGTTTGGCATCATCCTGCCACCCCCTGGAGATGGTTACATGTATTGATAAGATCCCCTCTCAGTCTCCTCTCCAGACTAACCAGGCCCCGTTCCCACAGTCTCTCCTCAGAGAGATGCTCCAGATCCCTCAACATCTTTGTGGCCTCCACGGGACCCTCTCCACCAGCTCCTTGTTTTTCTGGCTGTGAGGAGCCCAGAACTGGACCCAGCACTCCCAATGTGCCTCGCTAGGGCTGAGGGGCAGGATCCCCTCCCTGGCCACGCTCTTCCTGCTGCATCCCAGGCTCCCACTGGTCCTCCTGGCCCCAGGTCACACTGCCAGCTCATGGGCAACTTGTCACCCACTAGGACCCACAGGTCCTTCTCCACAGAGCTGCTCTCCAGCAGATCACCCCCAACCTGTGCTGGTACTTGGGGTTATTCCTCCCCGGGTGCAGCATCCTACACTTGCTCTTGTTGAGTCTCATTAGGTTATTCTAATAAATTCTAACAAATCATTAGGTTTCTCTTTGCCCCATTCTCCAGCCGACGGAGGCCCCGCTGAAGGGCAGCACAGCCTTCAGGTGCATCAGCCACTCTACATCACCAAACGCTCAGGGTACACTCGATCCCTTCACCCAGGTCGGCGATGATCACGCTGAATGACACTGGGCCCAGCAGCGATCCCTGGGGAACTCTGACTGCCGAGCTCCGAGCAGGCGGCGGTGAGCGGGGCCGGGAGCGCGGATTCACCCGTGCCGTGCAGTCCATCCCATCCCATCCCATCCCATCCCATCCCATCCCATCCCATCCCATCCCATCCCATCCCATCCCATCCCATCCCATCCCATC
>VZRZ01002894.1:82383-97068 GCA_013398175.1 Climacteris rufus
CCCGTGGCTCTCCCCCTCAGGAGCCGCTCCCGCCGCCATCGCCGCCGCCTCGGGCCGGCCGCGCCCGCCGCGCAGCCCACACGGGCCTCCCGACACTCCCGCGGGTCTCCCTCTCTGAGGTGACAGTCCTTGCACGCGCATGGATGGAGGGGAGGCTCTCTGGGCCCTGCTGCAGCCCTGGGATTTGGAGGTGCCATTCTGAGGCCTCGGTGCCATCCCGAGGGTCATGGTGGCTTCACAAGGGCTCTGGTGCCATCTCGAGGGTTCCAGTGCCTCCTCGAGGGTTCTGGTATTTTCTTGAGGGTTCTGATGCCATCCCGAGGGTCTCAGTGCCATCCCAAGGACCCCAGTGACATCCTGAGGGCCCCAATCCCTTCCCAAGGGTCCCAGTGCCTGCCTGAGGGTCCCAGTGCCTGCCCAAGGACCCCGGTGCTCTCCCCAGGGCCCTGCCCGGGCTCCCTGTGTGCCCCCAGCCCAGAGCCTCCTTCCCCAGAGGCCACGTTCCCCCAGATCCCCCGTGGCTGCTGATCCCCTCCCAGAGCTCCTTCCCAGCATTTGAGCTCTGCTGTCCCAGCCTTGCTCTATGCAGGGCTCCTGTGAGCTCCAAAGCTGCCAGGAGGGCTTTCTCCTGCTTTTTGGAGGGCTTTCTCCTGCCTTTTGGAGGGCTTTCTCCTGCCCTTTGGAGGGCTTTCTCCCTTCCTCATCCTTCTTTCCCCCAGCAGCAGCTCCCTCCACTGCGGTGCTGAGATGTGCTGAGCCTGCAGAACTTAATTCCAAATGGCAAAGGGAAGACTTTTTATAGCTCGGGAAATCCAGCTCCAGTGTGGGGTGTCTAAAAGCAAGAGATCTGTGAGCTGGTCCCTCCAAGTGAGACCTGGGACCCTCAGCAAGGGACTCAGATGCTTCCAGGGTCAAAGAAACCTGGACAAGGGGGATGCACAAAGCATTTCCACCTCAGAGGAGCTCCCAGCTAAACGCAGATCCCTGCTGGATCCTGCTGCAGCTCCAGGCAGGTGCTGACAGGAGTTTGTGCGAGGGAGCAAAGCTCAGGGACCCTCTCCCCTGCATGAGCCTCATATCCAAGCACTTGGATTCCCGAAGCACTTGAAGACAAAGGGAACTACAAGTTGTGCCAGCCCTGCAGGAACACGCTGGACTTCCTTTATCCTCCCTCCAAGCTCAATAAAGCTCCTCAGCAGAGGAAGCGGTGCCGGCTCCCCCCCGTACGACAGCTCTGCTGAATTTAAAGGTCGCAGAGTGCCTGGTGAGAAAACGTGGCTAATAAAAGGCACAGAAACAAGTGCAGTGCCAGCAGATTAAATTCCCCTCGCAAGACGCCGAGCAGAGGGCTCAGAGCCCTGGAAAGGTCACTCAGCACGGGGCACCTTTAAAGACACACATGAACGAGGCAAGTGCGGGGAAAGCAGCTGGGAAGAGATGAATAAAATCCCACAGCGTGTCCCAGGAAGCCCAAACATCAGAGGAGGGGAGGCCTGGGGTGTGTGGGACACAGTGGGGTCCTGGCCTGGCTCCTGCAGGCCCCAGGTGAGGACTCTGGACCCGGCTCAACGTCACAATCCTGACCTGCCACGGTCCAATGGCCAAACTTTAATCCTGGAACCATTGCTGAGACAAAGCAAGTGGGACACTGTGTGACGTTGTGGCTAAACAGGGACCTACAGGGACATTCTTGCTGTTTCTGGGACAGCACGGGAGGGTGCAGAGCCAGGAGGGAACGGGCAGTGCCCTTTTCTGAGCACTCAGCAAGTCCAGCAGGCACCAACCCAGCGACAGCCACGCACCGGAGATGCAGAAGAAGGAGAGCATCTCCCCTCTCCTCTCCACGTTTATTGTTATTTTAAAGGTACACTGCTAGTCAGAGACCCCTCAGCTCTGGGACTCGAATGGGGGGGCAGGGAGCCCTGCAGCATTCCAACATTCCAGCATTCCAGCCCAGGCAGGATCAGTGACCGCGGGACACGCTGGCTTGAGCAAACAGCACCAGCTCGAGGAACAGGGGGACACGTGGCACCCGGCTGGACAAGGGGCAAGTTTCAAAGGCTCAGCCTGAGGATCAAGACCTCTGTCCTGTCCTGGGGTGGTGGAGGTCTTCACATTCCCTCTGTGGATCATATGCCCATTCCTGACTCTGTGCCAGTTTGCAGCATCCCCAGGGGAGGGAGAGTGTGAGACCTGCTTCCTCAGCTCCTGGGCAGCCACACGTGGAAGCACAGAGTGGGCTAAAGCACAGGCTGCAGCGAGTCAGAGGAAGGCAAAGTGTGGCTGTGGAGCATTTATTTAATAGCAGAATGACCCAGGTGCCTCGTGGTGACCCACCTGCTGTGCAGGTACAACCCAGGGGTCACACAGAGCACCAGCTGCTCACACAGACTCGGGGGCAGGTGGTCCCTGCAGTGCCAAGCCCCAGAGGATAAACTCAGACAGGGAGAGAAGGATGGAATCAGCATGGAAGGCATGGAAACAGCACAGGCAAACCTGTGACAACAGGGCAGCTCCCCGGGGCAGGGGCCAGATCTCACAGCAAGAGCAAAAGCTCTAAATAAACGAGCTCCAGAGTGTCCTTGGGTCAGCAGGAGCAGCTGGTGGGGAAGCAGCACATGGCAGGGTGGCAGGGAATGCCGCTGTCTGTGCTGGTGCTGCTTAGAAAGATCTTCAGCACATGTGGAAGTCCTGAGGAGCTTCACTCAGCAGGTGGAACTGGCAGGTGCCCTCTCCACCAGACAGAGAAGGCAAAAGCAGCAGCAGCAGGCGGCAGGGAAGAGCTGGTGTCGCCCAGAGTGGCCCCATGGGGCTAAGAGGGAGGACTTGGGACACTGTTTGGCCTCCCAGGCAGTGCCCAGCCCTTCTCTATCACGATGGCCTCACAGAGCCCTTCCCAGAGCTGACTCCACCGTGGTAAGAGGAAGAAGGAAGATGCTCAGCCCCACTCAGGGCAGACCTTAGACAGCAGAAATGAAACGAGCCCTTCAGAGAGGGAGGTCAGCAGGTACCTCTGTGCCAGGCTCAGTGTCCAGGGCAGTGTCCAGGGCTGGGGAAGGGAACCTCTGCCCTTCCAGCTCTCTGCAAAGGCTCCCAGGAGACCCAGACTCCATCCAAGGCTGCCAGCAAATCAGGTTGGTGTGGGCAGGAGCTCTCTGTGCATCTCAGCAGGGCCGGTGTCTGCAGGCAGAGCCCCTTACATGTGCTCAGGGTGGTTCTGGAGACACGTGATGAAGTCAGTGACAGGTTTTCCCTCGTAGCAGATCCGATACACAGCAGTGAAGAGCGGGAACCTGGGGGCAGATGGAAACGGTCACCACAGCTGGCAGAGTCAGAGCACCTCGACTTGTGGCGTGACATGCAGGAGCAGGTGGGCCAGTGGCACTGGGTCCTGTCCAGCAGGCTATTCCTGCCCAGCTGGTGTGACCTGGGCAGTGCAGAGACACCGAGGGGGCCCCTCCTGCCACTTCTGGAAATGTCCCGGCCCCACCCCAGCAGAGCACAGAGATTCCAGCACTCACTTCTCCACTGCATTCTTGCTCTTGAGGATTCGATGCAGCTCAGCAGATGTCTGGGGACCCTGCAGCTTCTGCCCGTTCAGCATCTCCTTCTCCAGCTGCTCAATGGACTGAAACAACCCAGCAGTGAGGAGCTGGACCTGCAGCCCGGCTGCTGCCCCACGTTCCTGCCCTGGAGCTGGGCTGTGGCACCAAACGAGTGCCAGCAGATCCCACAGTGCTCCCCGGGATCACCTCCCTGCCTGCTCAGCAGGTTGATGCAGTATCATAGAATCATGGAACATGCTGAGTTGGAAGGGACCCACCAGGATCATCCAGTCCAACCCCTGGCCCTGCACAGACACCCCAGCAATCCCACCCTGTGCATCCCTGGCAGCGCTGTCCAAGCACCCCTGGAGCTCTGGCAGCCTTGGGGCCGTGCCCATTCCCTGGGGAGCCTGGACAGTGCCCCAGCACCCTGTGGGGGAAGAACCTTCCTGATATCCAACTTAAACCTGTGCTGACACAGCTTCATGCACACACACAGCAGCACAGCCCCTTCCAGCCCTGCTCACCTTCCCAGTCTTGGCAAAAGCCTCGGCGACCTTGCGGTTGCGGCCCCCGTAGCAGGTGGTGATGAGGTCGGCCACCCCACAGCTCTCCAGGAAGGTGGAGGAGGTGACAGGGCCCTTACAGAAGATTTTGGCAAAGGCAATCATCTCCATGAGGCCCAGGCGGATCACGGCAGCCTTCGTGTTGTCGCCGTAGCCGAGCCCATCACAGAAACCAGCTCCTACAGCCACCACATTCTGGAAAACAGCAGGACACAGAGGGATCTGTTCCCAGCAGAGCTCGGGGCTTTGCTGTGTCCATGAGCAGCCTGTGTGATCCTGTCTGTGCCAGTGCCCATCAGCCCTCCTGCCCTGAGCCCCCTGCAGACCCCCAGGCTCTGCTAACCGACCTTGAGAGCCCCACAGATCTCTACGGTGTCGGATTCCTCCACCACTGACACACGAAAGTTGGGTGTCTGCATCAGCTCCTTCAGCATCTGCCCGTGCTTCATGTTCTTGCAGCCTGAGGAGACAAAGGGAGGAGGAGGAAGATGATGGGAAGACCCTGAGGTAGGTCCATGCTCTCTTGCAGCTCATCCAGGAGAGGAACCTGTTGCCCAACCGATGGACGTTGCTAAACATCTGCAGGTCCCCAAAGAGCCAGGCACACATTGCCTGACAGATAAGCAATGTTCAACCTTGGCATTCCTGGAAGACAGGGACAATCCCTGCTGCTGTGCCCAGCAGGACAGAAATGACCTACTCAGTAGGTCAAAGGCATCTTCAAAGGTTGAAAATTTGGGGTTGGAGCCTTCTGTCCTCCCTGTCCCTGCAGGGTCCCCTGTGCTCTCAGGGGTTTTGGGCTCTGCTCCACCTCCCCAGCCTCCTGCCCAGCATGTTTGCTGTTGTTTAATAAAACACAGACACTTTGAATCTCACAGCTTCTGACCCAGCAAACTGTTGTGTTTTGCACAGTTCCTAACAGTGTGGAGGATGTTGGAACAGTCACCAGATGAACTTCCAAGCAGCTCTGGCTGGCAGTAACATGAGATCCAGGTGAGTGTCCTGTGAAGCCCAAGGAAACCAAGGACAGAACTTACTCCTAAAAGGCCTCTTGGTGCCCACCCCTGTAATTTGTGCCAGGCAGCTGCTGGGTCCATGCTGGCAGGAACTTTTAGCCACACCACTCTGTTGTTAATGAGTCCCATCATAAATCCTGGGAATGAGCTCAGCCATTCTGTCTCCCCATGGAACAGGGCCAGCCCACCCAAGGCAGCAGGAGTTTGAGCTGCACTGTGCTCCCCTCTTTGCCTCTTCCTGCTCATCACAAATGAAGGCTGCAAACGAGGAGGGATGTTGGTTCCTTACCGATGGTGGTTTCACAGAACTTGTCTTCTGCCACTTCACTGGCAATATTGGCCCCCATGAGCACGCTCATGTCTATTCCCAGTTTCTCATGGATGATGTCTGAGATCAGCCTCAGCCCATCTGGTCCTTCGTCCACACCCTGGGAGACAGCCAGGGACAGAGATCACAGAATCAATTAGGTTGGAGAAGGTTTCTGAGGTCATTGAGTCCAACCTTTGACTGAACACCACCCTGCCAACTCAACCATGGCCTGGACACCTTCCCTCAGCTCTGCAGTGCTCCACCTCTGAGCTGCACCCTGCTCCTCTCAGCACCTGAGATCCCCCACACGCCCTCACCCTTCTCCACCAGCGCCTCCAAACCCCCACAAAGACTCTGCCCCCACTTCCTGCCTTGCCCTGGAGCGCATTTCTGCTCCAAAATCCCAGGATTCCCTTTGCAGCCCCTCCAAGCCAGGCTGCTTCCAGCTCCCCTGCCCTGGCCTGGCACCCTGGCAAGTGCTGCTCCTGCTCACACCTTGATGAGTGACATCCCCACAGCCTCTTTCTTCACGTGGCCCTTGAGCTGGTCACAGACTTTGCCGATGAACTGGTGGGGCACCACGAACAGGAGGATGTCAGCCCCAGCGCAGGCTTTGAGCAGGTCTGGCTCTGCCACCTGAACAGAACATGACTCTTGTTAGGGACTGGGAAGCTGGAGCTTCCCTGGAAGAGAAGGAAGGGCCCAAAATCAGCACCAAGAGCCGAGGTCCTTGCCAGGGCTGGCAGGGCAGAGAGGCTGGAGACAGCGGGACGATGCCAGCTCGGAGGCAGCCACATGGCCCCCAGCCCAGTCCGTGGGATGCCAGAGCAGGGGCAAAGGTGGGCTGAGACAACAGCCAGGGCTGCAGCTCATCCAAGCACAGAAGAAGGTCAAAAGGAGGGTGTAACAGCCCCACAGAGCCCGGTGCATCCCCTGCCTTCACAGCCCGGGGCTCCAGCAGCCCGCAGAGCCCAGCCGTGGGCTCTGCCCCTTGGAGAGGCTGCTGGCAGCCCACACTCACCACGTTAGGGGGCAGCTTGTGCCCCGGCAGGTACTTGACGTTCTCGTGCTCCGTGTTGATGATGTCCGTGAGCCGCCGGCCGCCCACCTCCTCCTCCAGCACCCACATGTTCACCCGGCTCTCGAAGCTGTCCAGCCGCGCCGTGTTGCTGCCGGCGATCTTGGCGATGGCCGAGCCCCTGGGAGGGCACAGAGGGGCCGTGGTTGAGCAGCCCAGAGCGGCACGGGTCACCCTGTGCCCTGCAGGAGCGGGGAGGGCTGGCAGCGGCCACAGGGAGCTGCCGGCGGGGACGAGGGGGGACGGGGACCAGGGGAGCCGAGTGCCCGGCGCTCACCAGTTGCCAGAACCCACGATGCAAACCTTCTTGCCACCCATGGTGCCGGGGCGCTGCGGGCGCTGCCCCCGCCGCTGCTATTTCAAGGCTGCCCGGAGCAGGGGCGGCCCCGGCCCGCCCCCGGGCCCGCCTCGCCCCGGGGGCACCGGGCACCCGCTCCGGGCACAACCGCTGCTGCCCGGGGGGGCTGCGGCGGGTCCAAAGTGCTGCTCAGAGCCCGCAGCCACAGAATGACGGAATCATGGAACATCCTGAGCTGGAAATGACCCACAAGGATCATCCAGTCCAACCCTGCGCAGACACCCCGACAATCCCAGCCGGTGCATCCCTGGCAGCGTTGTCCAAACGCTCCTGGAGCTCTGGCAGCCTCGGGGCCGTGCCCGTTCCCTGGGGAGCCTGGGCAGTGCTCCAGCACCCTCTGGGGGAAAAAAACCCTTTTCCTAATATCCACCTTATTCTAATATCCACCCCAGCACAGCTCCAGCCATTCCCTCGGGTCCTGTCACTGTCCCAGAGAGCAGAGATCGGAGCTGCCCCTCGGGAGGAAGCTGCAGCCCCCCTGAGGTCTGTGAGTCGTGACTGCCGAGCCTTTCTGCATAAAAGCATTTCATTCTCCCCTCTCGCTGAAAATTGCCATTTTCCCTCCACGTAAAGAACAGGAACCTCCTGGTGCAGCCCCAGGACTCGGCTCCTGCCCCAAGCACAGCCTGAGGCAGCAGCACTTTCCTCTTCACACAGAGGATCCTTCCCTTGCCCCAGGCGCTCCCAAGTTTGCAGCAAGGCATTTACAGTTCTATAAGCAAGCAGGGTGAAGAGAATAAATCACTTTTTTGCATAATTTTAAACCCTTGTATGTAAATTTTAGTAGTTTTCTCAAAATTCTCCAATTTCTTCAAATTTCTCCAAATTCTGCCCTCCTTCCCTGGGATTTGTAACACGCTGCCACAATCCAGCGAAGTGGACACAGGGCAGGTCAGGATTTATTAGCACTGGCCACTGGATTTCCAGTTTTGCTCAAGTTACTTTGTTTACCTCAAAAACAGTTTGCAAAGGCTTAGCAGAGTCTGCAAGCTGGGAGATCCCTCCAGGAAGGGCTCGCTATAAAAGGCCAAAGTATGAAGAACATTTTCTCTCCAGTCACTTAACCCTGCTGGCTTTGAAAAGCAGAAGAAAGCAGAGATAATGCTGTCCCTTCCCCATGGCAGCTGGGAGAGCACAGGCTGTCAGCACGGAAGGAGGAGGACAACTTCCTTCACAGGAGTCTTTTATTAAAACTGGGTGACGTCTACAAGGATACAGTACAAAAAAAAAATTTGGTCCATGGAAAAAAACGTAATATTCAGTTAAGAAAAGCAGTTACTCTGCAACAGCTACGTTTGCCTATGTAGGACTCAGCATCCCTCCTGTGGGAGTACCCTGAGGAGGCAGGGGCTGCTTCTCCAGCACCAAAACCTTCACCCCAGTACCACAGAGGAGCATTTCAGAAGGGTAAAGGAGAGGAAAGTCGAGAGTCTATTACTCACAGACATGTAGTAACACAGACACAAGGAGCAGTAGGGCCACCCAGGCGCTCCAACTCACAGCAGCCTCCCCAGCCACACGGAGCTGGGAGAGGGCTCGTCAGTAACATGATCCTGCAGCTATTCCAAGAGAGTCAGACCAACTTTTGAGTCCATTTGCATTATAGTCCCGAGCAGAAACACTGGGATCGGGGTGAGGAGGAGCCATTTCATCCTCCTAAGCCTGACCACCAGTAACTCATTCCAGGAGGAGGCATCAGGGCTGCTACTCCCCACAGTAGAGAAAATCTATTTGTACATTCCTGAACCATGCTGGGCCCTTATGGCAGCCCCACAGCCTAAAACTTGGCTAAAAACCACAGGAGTTTCAGCATGGAAACACCTGCTAACTCACATATGCTTGGAAAAATGTCCATTTCCAAGGACTGTCCTGTTACAGCCTTGGATCCACACAAAGGAGCCTCTGGTCCCCATAGCAAGTGACACAGGACAGCTGTCCCATAGGAATGAATCTACAACAGTGTGTCCCTGCAGGATTCCAGGCAGCTGCTGCATCCCCTCTCCTGCTCCAGGGAAAACATCAGCCACGTGGTTTGCTGGAAGCCACTTGCAGGTGTTTGAAGTGCAGAGCGCTGCATCACTCCAACGCTTCCACAGCCCTGCAGGAAGCCACAGCCTCGTCTCCCTGTGATCCCAGCCTAGGACAGTCTGTCACAGAACACAAAGGGAACGGGGCAGGGAAGAAGGGAGAAGGGAAAAAGCAATTCTCTACACAGTTCAGTAATTTCCTCAAGGAGGAGAGTGACCTAGGAGGCAGCCCAGTGCAGCAGCACCCTCCGAGGAGGGGGTGAGGGCAGGGAGGTATGTCAGCTCACGGCATCCTGCCCACAACAGTGCCTGGCACGGGCTGTAAAACATGGCAGGGAAGAGCCCAGCCATACCTTAAAGCAGAGCCAGGCTTCAGAGCCAGCTCTGAGTGCCCAACCAGCTGCTGGGTGGGGAGGAACGGGCTGAGAGAAGGCTCTGAGTCGCTCTGGCTACTGGGGACACTACGGGCAGTGCGGAGTCACAGGGAGGCTCGTGGAAGCCTTGGGACTGACAAGGCAACAGTCAGGAAGAAAACCAGGTAGAAATGTGTGCTCGTTGGAGCCTGTCTGCTCGCCACAGCCCACGAGACCCCAGGTGTCTCGGACTTGCCCCAGCAGGGACAATGCCAGGATGAGTAACGTGGGCCTTGCTGCCGGAGTGGGGTTCTGTGAGCTGGACACGAGCTCTGCAGCTCTGTCTCCACAAACAGCTGTGATGCTTCTGCCTGGGGAGGAGCAGAGCAGCCTATGTGTTCCGGATCCCCAGGGCCTGCTCCAATTCCTGCCGTCTCTGCTGCACCTGCAAGAGGAGCAGAGTCCCAGCATTACCACACTGGGGTGGTGCAGCACCGCAGCATCCAGTTAACACAGGAGCCAGCAGGGAAAGGGGGAGCTCCAGCTGGGACCAGGATGCACGTGCCACCCTCCCCCAGCACTGTGTGCCCCGAGGAGGGGTGGGTGTGCAGAGACCCCTGCTCGGGGACGCCCACCTTGGAGTAGAAGTACCGGCACACGGCTTCCTGCGCCCACGGCTGGAAGTAGAACTCGGCTCTCCGCTCCTCCTCGGGATTCCCAACGACATCAGTCATTGTCTGGGGAGCACAAAGACACAACAGCTCAGGGACTGCAAAAGCTCTGGCTGTGCTGAGCAAACCCTCCCCCTTCCCCTTCCTCACAGACATCTCAGTGCACTCAGGTCAGGTTCTTACGCTTGACTCCAATTCCAGCCTCGCTTTCCGAGGAGGAAATTGCCTCTTTCTCTCTGTGGGAGCTCATTCTAATGAAGGAAGCGTGTGACTGCATCCACCTTCCACACAAGACAAAGCTTTTACCTTCAAATCCCGGCACTGGGACTGGAGCCAGTCGTTGATGAAGCCCTGAGGATCTCGGGCAAAGCTCAGCATGAACTCGCGCTGCGTCTTCAGCTGATTGATGGTCTCGATTGTTTCGTGGATCTGAAGGAGACAAACAGAGGATGGAACTGCTGAGCAGGGGAGAAGTCAGAAACATCAAGGGATCCAATACATGAAGACAAATTCTTACACTCTCTGGTTGACTTACACTTCCCAGGACTTTCAATTCCCAGTTTCCTGCTCTAAATATTACCAATTTTCCCATGGACCATTTGCTTTAAAAATTACACTTCCAGCTACAGCCACCTGTTTGTAAGCATGGCTCATCCCACTCCAGCTTCCAAACAACAGAGCACTCCTGTCCTGTCCAAGCTCAGCTGCTCCAGAGACACATCCCTGCCCAGCAACAAACAGAGCAGACCTGAAGGAGCTTTTCCTACCTTGTTATCCAGAGCAGCGATTTCCTGTTGACTGGCTGTGGAGAGCAGAAAGGAATTCATCTGAGTTTTCAAGGTATCGTCCACTTCCACATCAATGTCATAGCAGGCTGTTTTCTTCTGGTCGTTGGGGTCAACACTGGGGACATCCACAAGAAGCCAAAATCAGGGAGTAGCTCCAGAAAGGAGAACAGAATCAGGGAGTAGTTCCAGAAAGGAGAACAGAATCAGAGAGTAGCTCCAGAAAGAAGAACAGAATCACAGAGTAGCTCCAGAAAGGAGACAAAATCTGGGACTAGTTCAAGAAAGCAGCAAATGCAGTTCGTCTGGGATGCTGCAGCACAGACTGCAGGCAGGGACAGGGACAAGCCATGCCACTGTCAGCTGCAGCCCCAAGAGCAGCAAAAGCCCATCAATGGCTTTGCAGCAAAAGGAGTGAGAGATTGCTCCAAGCAGGTTTCTATCCCCAGCAAAGGACAGCAGGGACGTGGGAGTGCCTTTGGAGGAGAGATGTGGTAACGAGAGGGGCGGCTGTTCTCGTACAAAGAACAATGACAGGCAACGTGGGAACTGCTGCTGCAAATTGGGACACATCACATGGTCTTCCCATGGCAGCCCCATCCAGCCTCCCCCTGTTCCTCCTGCAAACAGGAACTGACGTGGAGCAGCCTCACCTGATGACGTGATTGATGATGATCGGTTCTGGGGGCATCAGCAAGGCGTGAAGCCTTTGGGGGATCTCAGAGAACTTCATCCGCTGCGACTCAAATATCTGTGACAGAGACAGGGCTGAGGAGGAGCAGGGCTCGCTGCAGCCCCCCTGGCTGCACAGCTGGCAGGCTGCTGCAGGTGCTGTTGCAGCCCCCAGGCCGTACCTGCTGCAGGTACTTGTCACAGATGACGAACTCCCGCTCGTGGGGGTCCTGCAGCTTGTGGGTCTTGATGTACTGCCACAGGGCCTGGATGATGACGGGCCGGGTCTGCGTGTGGATCCCCAGCAGCCGCGCCAGGCGCGGGTCCAGCTTGAACTGGGGGGGCTGGACAGAGCACAGAGAGGTGAGACAGCCCCAGACACAGCCAAAGGTGCATGCCCAGCACTGCCGCTCCCAGCATGGAATCATGGAATGGTCTGGCTTGGGAGGGACCTAAAGAACATCTCATTCCACCCCCTGCCATGGGCAGGGACACCTTCCACTAGACCAGGTTGCTCCAAGTCCTGTCCAACCCGGCCTTGGACACTTCCAAGGATGGAGCAGCCACAACTTCTCTGGGCAACTTGTGCCAGGGCCTCCCCACCCTCACAGGGAGGAATTTCTGTCTGCTGTCTCACCTGGTAATCCAGCATCAGCAGGACGGTGCAGCGCACGTTCACATCTCCCGGCCTCTTCACCTGGAAGCCGTCTGTCTCCTGAGTCGTAGCAGTCCTGTGCCACTGAAATGTGAGAGGGAATTTAGAAGCACCCCAACATGGTTCCCTCTGCTCCTGCTGCTGGGCACTCAAAAGCTTTGCCAGTAAATCCACCCAACTAGAAAAAGCTCCAATTCTTCCCACTCACAGCTTGAAACAAGAGTCAATACATTTGTTCAGACCTCCAGCAAATGAGAGGAAAAGCCAAAGTGAGAATTCCAGAGCTCCTGGCTCCCAGGAGCCTCAAGGATCCCCACCCCCTAAGTTATAAATGACACACAAACCCAACCTGCTGAAACACCAACCCCCTTTTAGAGGAAACACAGCAAAAAGCAGCTCACCTCTACTAGGTGATTGTCAGGCCCATACAGGTCTTTATCAAGTTCAATGACCAGAGATTTAAAGAAGGACGAGAACTTTCTTTTCTGCTTGGTGGCATCGTATTTGGACAGAGCAGACTGCAAGCAACACAGGGAGGAAGAGGGTTAGGGCAGCAAGTCTCAGCACTCAAGCACAGCCACCGTGCACAACAGCTCCTCTAAGTTCTGAACACCTGAATTCACCAACGTGTGCTCGAAAATCAAGTTTCCAAGTCAGAAAGGGAAAGACTGGAGTTAAAGATGAGCTCGCAGGAGTTAAACCCCTCAGCGGTTACGTACAATGCCAGTGGCCTGGTTCTCAGAGCTGGGGACACGAGTGCCACTGAGCTGCTCTCACCAGTGATTCTCACAGCTCTAAGAGCTTTGGACAACTCGTGTCCTGCCATGGGGACACCCATCGGTCTCCAAGCTGGGCTCTCGGTCTCGTCACCATCAGACTCCTTGGGAAACAGAGATGAAGGAGGATATCAAGCCCCAGCTGTGCTCGCAGACACTAGGAAACTGGTTTCATTGCCAATTCCAGATCCACACAGTCTCCTCTGAGGTTGGGTATTTCCCACTTACATCTTCCAACAGCCGTCCTTCCACCCGAAGCTCCCAGGAGGCAACGGTTCCTTCGCCATCCTCGGCATCCGACTTGGCGGGGTTGAAGGTGTTGGAGATAAAAATACGCAGCTTTCGCTTTTGCTATGAGAAAAAGCATCAGCTTAGGGTAAATTCTCACGTACAGGGCCAACTGTCCTGTGCAGGTTTTGCTAAAAGTGAGCTGAATGTTTTCAGCTGCCTCACATTCCCCTTCTCCTGGGCCAGAGAGTGAGGAGAGAGGCGTTGCTGATCCCAGTCCTTGGCCGTGTCCAGAGCACTGGGATCCCACATATGCCACACTCACAGCACACAACCCTTCAGTGCCCTCCTGCTGCCCGAGCTCAGGGGCCTCCAAACCCTGGACACCACCCATGGACTCCCCTACCTTGATGGGGCGTTTCAGAGCCTCCTGGATATCCAAGCGCTTCCTCATGATGGTCTGGTCCAGCTTCCTCTCAAAGGCCAACAAGTCCATGTAGGCCTGGGATTCGGGCACGAGCTCCCGGATCTGTGGCCAAGCAAGGATGGAAATGCCCATCAGCTCCCCAGAGTGCCCCAGGCTGCCTCACCTTCCCCTGAGCCCCTCTCCGTGTCCCACTCACCCGCTGAGGGAGGATTTTATCTGCCATCTTCTTCTTCTTGGCGCTGCCAGGGCAAGAGGCAAAACAGGCATGAAAAAGGGAAAGGCTCATGGCATGGGAACTCACAGAGCTGCAGCACTGACTGACCAGCGACTCCCCAGTTACCTGGGCCCTGCTCCAGTGTGACCAGTGGTTATCTCAACGCTTCCCATCCCTCTGAGCACCCCTGAAAGGGGGCTGCATCCCTTGGGAAGGGGGCTGCATCCCTTGGGAAGCTGGGCCTGACACAACACCCACACAAAGCGACTCTCCAACCTCAATCAGCTTTGTATTGGCTTTTCCAGGAACAGATTTTTAAATCCAGGGTGAATTCCACTGTCACTGGGGCATCACATCAGGATGCAGGAACGTGACATAAACTCAGCCCTGCCCTGCCCAGTGTTGTCCGTGAGGAGCTGGGAGTGCCCCAACCCCAGGGGGATGGACAAGGACCTGACAGGAGCTTCCAGCCTCATGAGTGCTGTGGGATGGCCAAGAACTCCAGAATCCCGGAATCCTTGAGGTTGGAAAAGCTCTCCAAGACCATGAAGTCCAACCTGTGCCCAATCCCCACCTTGTCTCCCATCTGAAGCACTGAGTGCCGCATCCAGTCCTTCCTCAGACACCTCCAGGGATGGGGACTCCACGACCTCCCTGGTCAACCCCTTCCAATGCCTGACAACTTCCACGAAGGAATTCCTCCTCAATCCTGACACAGCCCAGGGATGTCGCTGCTGCCCTGAGATGCTCCCATTGTCTGGGCACCCCCCTCGATGTCCCCAACAGCCGGGGACGTTTCTCCACCCTCCGGATGCCCAGTGCTCGGCAGTGCCATGTCCCGTTAGCCCCGGGATGCCCCCTGTGTCCGGCGATGCCCCCGGCCCTTACTTGTGGTTGCGGTTGGGCACCGCCTGCGGCTGCACCTGCTGGAGCTGCTGCGGCGCCGGCCGCTTACGGGCCTGGTCCAGCCCGGCCTGCGCCAGCGCGGGCCGCACCGCGGGGCT
>VZRZ01002894.1:99910-120481 GCA_013398175.1 Climacteris rufus
CCTGAACAGGCTGAGGCTCCTCAGATCCTGAACAGCCTGAAGGTTCCCAGGCTCCAAACAGGCTGGAGCTCTGGACCCTGAACAGGCTGAGGCTCCTCAGATCCTGGACAGCCTGAAGCCCTGGATCCCAGCCGGGCTGCTGCTCCAAGGGGTCACAACACACTGGAGCCTTGAGCCTGCAAAGTGCAGCTTTTCCACCTCGCAGCCGGGGGCCGCTCCCGGCGGTGCCCGCCCGGTTCCTGCGGCTTTTCCCGGGAGCTGCGGGGCTGCGCTGCCCGCGGGGCTCGCCCGGAGCCCGGGGAGAGCCGGGATGTGCCAGATGGACGGGGTGACCCGCACCCAGCGCTCCCGGGGAGCTCGGAGGGGATTACAGCTCCCGGAGCCGCGGGCAGCGAGCGGCCACGGGCAGCTCTGGCTGTGATTAATCGGGTTCATTAACGCCCTCCCGGCCCGGCCGTTCTCCTTCAAATCTCCCACCCCTCGGCCTTTGCAGCGCCAGCTCTGGCCGGGAAGGACCGGAGCAGGGTGAGACTGTTCTAGTTGAGATGCAGAACACTCCTCTGCCATTTCCAGGAGCCGCAGGGACATGGTCGGAGCCAAGGGACGGGGGGGAAGGGGGAATTGGCATTTCAGTGTTCCCTGCCCACTCCCATTCCCTATTCTTCAGTCTCCATGGAGTCCTGAGGGCTTTTTTGGGATGCCCAGTGTTGGGTCTGCTCTGCTGCTACTTTTGTTCTTTGTAGCTGGAAATTTTTAGGACAAAAGGTGTGTTTATTATTTGGGTTGTGCTCCCAGGGCCCCTGCTGGGGTTAAATTAACCCGGGTGAAACTCCCGCTGGTGACTCCTGCTGCACTTCAGATGGATCCCAAACCAGACAGGCGTTGGAGTTGTCAGGGATTAACAGCTCTGCGTGTGTTAATTCTCCTCTCCGTGCTTGGGAGCAGAAGGCAGCTCCCTCCTGCAGCCCCGTGTCCCTCGGGATGGGTTCCCAAGGCAGGGCAGGGCCGGGCAGCGAGGCTGGAGCTCACCGAGGCACCCGGAGCACCCAGGAAAGGGAGCTGAACGTGGCTCAGCTCAGCCTCAGCTCTGCCCCGGGGCACATTCTGCGCGTCCCGGGCAGCACTGAAGTCTGACCCAGAGCTTTTTCTCCCCCTGCGTTTCCTTCGGCTCCAGGAGCAGCCCAGGATGAGGCAGTCCCCATCTCTTCCTCGGGGGAGCACTCCCAGCAGCTCAGCAAGAGAGAAAGGCTCGGCGTGGGGGAGTTATATCATTTATATCATTCTTTATATCATCGTTAAGAGTAGCAGGTATTGATGTACAATGCATCTGTCATCTTATTGTGCTTCCTATGAAAATGTGTGTACATAGTACAGATACCGGAGAGAATTCCACACTTTATACACTTGAAGGCATTCAGAGATCAGTAACAGAAAAAAAAAATGGCACAAGAACAAGGCCTAAATGCTACTGGATGGGTATCTACACTGGCATGATGCATATAGATATATATATATATGTACACATATATATATAGTCATATATATTATATATAAGAAATATAAAATGCCAATGACATAATAACAAAAAAAGTGTTTTCTTCAACAGGTTAGCCTCAAGGTCAAATCCCAGCCCCATCTTTAAAAGCTTGAATGGGAAAGAGAAAGAAAGAAAATAAATAAATGAAACGCGATGAAACATCAGGAAAAATCCATAAGAAAATTTATGGATGTGGCCGACCCGTTGTCTTTGGGTGATCGCTGGATACAAAGGACTGACCCCCAGTTCCTAATTTTGGTCAGGAAGCAAATAATAAGAACAAAAATGACAAGAATAAAAACAAAACTGCCGTTTAGAAATAAAAATTACTAAAAAGACTTATTGCAAAAGCTCTTAAAGATAAGTAGCACTTGGGCCCGGGGAGGGCTCTGGCCTGGGGGCTGGGAGAGGCGCTGGGGGCCCAAACTGGGACCCCGCAGGGGAGCGGTGGGGGCGACTGGGTGGCCACGGAGCCCGACCAGGGTGGGGCTGTGCCGAGAGGGGCAGCAGCGGCCCCGGGACCCCAGAACCCCCCCCAGCCACCCGGGGCAGCGGCTGCCGGGGCTCAGCGGGGCTGGAGCTGCGGCACCAGGGGCTCCTGTGAGCCCAGGGTGGTCGGGGCCCGGTGCCCACCCGGCCACAGCGGTGCCAAGGGGAGTCCCCGGCTGGGCCGGGCTGGGGGCTGCAGCCAAACAGGGCCAGGGGTCTCCTTCTGCCTTTTGCCCCGAGGATGGCTGGGGCTGGGGCCACAGGGCTCGCTGGGACGGGAGGGACTGCGGGGCAGGGCTGGTGCTGGCCAGGCTGCCCAGAGCCCGGGAGGGGCGGCCAGGGAGGGACAGTGGCGCGGGCAGAGCCGAGGTGGCACCTCCCGGCTGAGCCGCCGTGGCCGATGCCGGGCAGGGCCGAGGAAGACGTTCTGGACCGGTGGAGCTGCTGCGTCTTCGTGCGCACGGAGCGGCCTGGGCTGCCGGTGCCGGGGGACAGAGGGGCTCTCCGGGGAGCCCCGACCCACTGCCCTGTGCTGGGCATGCCAGGGGCTCCTCGATGATCCCCCCACCAGGCATGGGGGGCCCAGCAGGCGCCGGCCAAGGCGTCGGAGCAGGATGAGCATGGAGACGACAGAGGACAGACAGACAGGGCTGTGGATGGAGACCGCGGCCGAACGGCTGCTTCTTCTTGGCTTCTCGGTTTTAGTTAAAAAGGCCGAGGGGAGCCGAGGGGGAGCCGGGGCAGGCCCGTGCCCCGGCCCGCTGTGCGTGTTGCTCCCGCTCCGCAGGACGGCCGGGCTGCAGCGTCCTGGAGTCTCTGAAGGAGCAGGGCAGGCGCGGAGCAGCTGCCACGGGGGCCGTGCTGGGGTCTGGCGTTGCCCGACCCCACTGCCCGCCCCGAAATCCGAGGCCGTCGCTCTTGTCCGTGTCCCACCGTGCCGAGGAGCAAAGGCCCCCTAGATGTGTCTCTCCGCTGGCGCCGGCGGGGAGAAGGGCAGCTCTCGCAGGGCTTTGGTAGCTCAGGTTGTACATCCAGACGTCGGTTAGCAGGTGAAGTCCTCAAAGGTGCCCCGGGCCGGGTGGTGAGGTAGGATGTTGGCTGCGTACGTCATGCCTGCCGGGTGCCCCCGTATGCTTTCACAGGGATTCTGTGGGACAAATGGGATATTGGGGTTGCTGGTTTCACCCGGGTCTCTGCAGAGACCCAGCGCCATCCCCCCGCAGCATCTCTGCCTGGTCCTTCTGCTCCTTCCCCGAGCGCTCCCCAAAACGGCGACCCCCCCCACCCCACGGCACCTCTGGGCAGCCCCTGAGCTGCAGGAGAGGCCAAGCAGGAGGGGATGAGCAGGAGGGGCGAAGCAGGAGGGGACGAGCAGGAGGGGACGAGCAGGAGGGGACAAGTAGGAGGGGATGAGCAGGAGGGGCCGAGCAGGAGGGGACGAGCAGGAGGGGACCGTGCTGTGCCCGGCACTCACGTGGCGCTTCACGTCGTCCATGCTCAGCGCGACGCCCTTGTCTGTGTTGTTCCTCTTGTGGTTCTTGCGGCACTTGCCCCGCCGGCACAGCCGGTGCTTTATCACCTGCCAGAGCCGCGTGTCAGCACCGTGGGGCTCGGGGCAGCTCCTGCCCGTGTCCCAGAGCTGTGGGAGGGAGGGACACTCACCTCGTAGGCATAGTCGAACAGCTCCAGGACTGTGAGGATACTGGCCCCAATGAACAGCCCCATCTGCCCTCCGATGTCACCTGCACGGGAGAGGGAAGCCATCGGTGGCCTGAGTCTGGAGTCAGGTGGCAGAGGGAGCAGAGAAAGGGCAGAACTCATCACTGCTGTGACTGGTGCCTGGCTATGGCAGCAGGGTACCCTGCTCCACCTCCGCACTGTCGGCACCTCCTGGTGCCTTGGGAACGGGGCCATGGTGAGGCCAACGTGAGGCCACCTCTCTGGGGGACCCTGGCTGGAGCTGTCACAGAGCTCCCCGCAGCCGCCAACACTCACCCAGCAAACCGGCCACCTCGTACGCCTTCTTCTGCTCGATCGTCTCGTAGTTCAGGGCTTCGAAGAAGATATCCAGCACCAGGATGTTCTCCCTGTGCAGGACAGAAGTGGCATCAGGCTGAGGTTTGGGAGGGAGGCACCAGAGGCTGCCCCGCCGCTGTGGCCGCGGCGCGTTACCCGATGTACTGCTCCGACTTGTTGTACTTCTTGGCCAGGTACTTGGCCGAGGCCTTGCTGGGGATCTTCACCATGGAGAGCTCTTTGCCGTAGCGGGTCATGTTGCAGGGCATCTCGCAGATGCAGTACTCGTTGTCCTTCTCCACCAGGAAATCTGTGCAGGGCGAGAGGGGGTTGGAGAGATGGAGAAACCCAACGCCCGCAGCTCCGTCCCACGGGGCCGGGCAGCCTCACCTAAGGCCGGGTCTGCGCACTCCTTGTACTGCTCCGGGGTGCAGTAAGGGGCATCGCCTGGGGAGACACAGAGCAGGTTTTCCAGGTGGGACCACACTGGAGGGCTGGGCCGGGGCCGGGCCGGGCACGGGGCTCACCTGGCATGTGCACCATGCGGCAGTTGCAGTTCTCCACCAGGTAGCGGGTCTCACAGTCGATCCGACAGGCCGTGATGCTGTAGGTGTCGTAGAACTCCGAGTCGCCGGCCACGGCCTTGCAGTCACCCCAGGGAGGCGGCAGGTAGATGAGCTGGGAGGGGGCAGAAGCCAGGGATGAGAAGAGATGCCCCCCAGCCCCCAGGGTGGTGGGGGACAGATGCCCTCATGGCATCGGTCCCCAGGGCTGGGTCCCTCTCTCCAGCCAACGTGGGGACAGGGGCACAGCGAGGAGGCTCCGCTCCTACAGCACAGGGTGGGAGGGAACATCTCAGAACTGCCCAGTTCCTACCCGCTGCTCCTGGCAGGACACGAAGGTCTGGAAGCCAGGAGCCACCCCAAAGCCCAGCTGGTCGATCAGTGGGGGTTCGTCCTGGCTGTGGATCTGCACCTTGATCCCGGCTTCGAATGAGGTCTCGTCTGTGGCAGAGAGAAGCAGAGTGAGCACGGCATCGTCCCCGCTCCCAGGGGCTGCACTGAGCCTGCTGTGAGAGGGACCACAACTTCTGCCTCCAATGCTTCCCCTGGGCCAAGTAATTTGTGCACGTGTCCATCCATCTGTCCATCTGTTTTCTGCACCGTGTCCTTGCCCCCTCCGCCCCAACCCGCTGCTCCACACCCTGGAGTGCGGCAGGGAAAGTGTTTGCCTCTATTTATAAACAAGTGATGGCTGCGTGTCTAAACGATGGGGAGTTGCCATGGCAAAGAGCAAAGACAAGAAGGAAAAGGGAAAGAAAAGACCAGAAGTGATGAGAAATGGAAGGAGGGAAGAGAAAGGAGTCTCGGGGATGTGGCCTGTGGGCTGGGGAGCTGGGAAGGGGCTGGGAAGCACCCCAGGAGCTGCCAGTGACTGAGTGGACCTGCTGGGGCAGTGGGTTACCTGTTTCCCCCCACACTGGCAGGTACTCGTCCTGCTGGATGTCCAGCATGATCTCCAGGCCATTGCCAGTGCCCCCCTTCATGGTGATGAGCCGGGGCTTCCCGTCCTGCCCTGCATTGAAGGTGTAGCACTTCCCGTAGCGGGTGAAGACCTGCAGGAGAGGACACGGGGCTGAGGCTGAGGCCCCTCGGTGTGGAGCCACAGCACGGAGCCAGGAGAGCATCCCCAGCCCCAAAGTTCAACCATCCCAGCCTGGGCACAGTCCGACCTGGGCTCCTGACCCACGGGATCTCTCAGTGGTGGAACTGCCCATCTTGGCCCTGGAGGAGGAGATGTTCCCGCAGGGATGGACTCAGAGGAGACACGGCAGATTTAGAGCAGCTCGGCCCCACACAGCCCATGGCAGCTCCCTGAGGTGGTGGCACTCAGCCCAAGAGCTGCACCGGTGCCTCCTCCAAGCCCTCCTCCATCCCTGCGAAGGACAGGGCTGGATGGGATCCTGGACCCCCCCATCTCTCCTCAGCCGTTCCAGCTCTCGCCTCCGGCAGCCGGCACGGCCCCAACGCTGCGGAGCTGCTGCTGGCCTGGGGAAGGGGCATGTGGGGGCAGTGGGCTCAGACCACACGGTGCCCCACAAACCCTGATGCCACCAGAACAGAGGTGCCAGGCACCTCCTCTGCAAGCACAGCCCTGGGGCTGCTCTCCGTGTCCCGCCAGCGGGTCTCCACAGCCGGTGCCGTCCCCAGCTCCGGCAGACGGGGCTGAAATATCAGCCTGTCCCTGAGCAAGCTCCAAGGACAGCATCACCTGCCGTGCCTGATCTACCACCGATCAGCTCCAGAGCTGCTCCCCGTGCCGGGCCACTCCGGGGCTACTCACCGGCGCAAAGTCCCCGGGGCCGCAGCGCTGGCCGCGGTAGCTGCAGCTCAGCAGCATGTCCTCCAGCTGGTGGCAAGTGCGGTTAAAAAACCCGTACAAATTTAGGGGCTCGTCCTCCTCCCAAAGGCTGGGCCGGGCCGGGGTGAAGCCCAGCTCCATCCCAGGCTCGTAGTCGACCAGGGGGGCCAGGTAGAGCAGGTCCTCGTGGCTGAGCTGTGAGAGCCGCACACGGTTGATGTTGCAGAAGGTGACGGCGGGGAAGGTCATCTCGGGGCTGTCCTCCTCGCTGAGCAGCGTGACGTGGTGGTACTCCAGGTAGTAGGAGATGCGGTCGGCCACCTGGTAGAGGAAGACGGAGAGGGAGAGGAGGAAGGCCAGTGCCCACAGCGCCTGCCGGGCGCCCAGGCTGCCCTCCACAAAGATGTGGCTCAGCCCGTGCAGGGTGCAGCTGCTGGCAAAGGCCACGAAGTCCGTGGCTGCCCCTGCGTCCTCCTCCTCCTCTTCATCCTCCTCCTGCCCATACAGGAACTCGTCCGCTCCATCTTCGCCCTTCCCAGAGGCTGCAGCATCTTCTGGTCCTTCCTCGCTGGAGAAGGAGATGGTGCAGAATATCTGGAGAGGCATTGTCCAGCCTGGGGGTCCCAGCTGTGGTGTGGAGGTCCTGGCTTTGGCGTGGGGGTCCTGGCCCCCGCCCTGCCACAGCCTGGGGGTCTTCAGTCAGTTCCTTGGGGGAGAGGGGCTGGGGAGAGCAGGGAAAGAGGAAGGGGCAAGTTCAGAGAGGAGAAATGGAGAAGGGAAAAGGAGTGAGGCAAGCAGGAGTGAGGGAGAGGAGCAGAGGGAGGCTCGGAGGGGCTGGAGAGAGGAGGGTATATCAGGAGCAGCAGGAGGGGAGGAGGAGCGAGGGGCGGTTCCGCGGGCTCCCCGGGCCCCCCGGGACCGGCCGGCTGCGGCTGCCAGGACGGAGCAGAGACATCACCGGCTCCAGAAGCGCCGGGGGAGCTCCCGGTGCTGCCCGGGGGGCTGCCAGGCTGTGGGCACACGGTGTGTGCGGGTACCCGGCACTGTGCCCTCCATCCTTGCGTGGCCCAGCCCTGGCAGCCCGAGCGGCTGCTCCAGCCAGGCCCTCCCCGCCGGGTCCCCGGCTGTCTCCAGAGCCGCCGGATGCCGGGTTCTCTGCGCTCGTCCTCGGGGCAGCTGGAGCCAGAGGTTTTCCCAAAATGCCCGTGATACTGTCCTGGTTCAGTGCTGGTCCAGGGGGGTGGAGGGATGATCTGGTGTCCTCAGGCTCCTGCGGTGCTCTTCCTGCCCTGGCAGTGCCCATCCCTGCAGGCTCATCCCCCTGTGCCGCAGGGCGCCGGCGTGTGCACGCGGGAATCTGGCAAATCCAACGTTCCGAGTGGTGTGAGGTCCATCCTCCTCTGAGCAGGGCTGGTCTTGGCAGGGTCCAGGTGCTGTTCAGGCGATGAGTCCTTCTGCAGAGCCAGGAGCATCACCTTCGGATCGCAGTGGGGCACAGGGAGCCACCTCTTCCCCCAGGGAATGGCATCCAGGCCTTGTGCCGCTGAACTGGGCTGGGGTCCCAGGGAGCAGCTCTGGTGCAGAACAGTGGGATGGAGCCAGCCAGGCTGGGGTCCCAGGGAGCAGCTCTGGTGCAGGATGGAGCCAGCCAGGCTGGGGTCCCAGGGAGCAGCTCTGGTGCAGGGCGGTGGGATGGAGCCAGCGGCTGCCCGGAGCACGGGTGTCTCCTCCCTGCAGCAGCACAGCCCCTTCTCGTGGTTTGCTGTTTTCCTGCACTCAGCACTTCATAAAAGCATCCAGAGACCACAGAGCAATCTCCAGCCCCATCCCGGCACTGCCATCGCGGGCCCGGGGGGAGCATCTAAATCCGGCAGCACTTGGATGGGAGCTTTGGGCTGGTGCCTGGGTGGGAGAAGCTCACCCCAACCCCCCAGGTCGGCTGCTGTGCTTCCTTCCCTGCACACCCTGCAGAATTCCCGGTGCCCGAGCACATCCTGGCACAGAAGGACAACACAAACTGGGAGAACAAATCACTCAGGAGCCCCGGTGCAAATCTGACCTGATACCAGCACAGTCATCTGCGATTCCCAGGCAGGTGATGCTGATGGAATGGGCACTGGGGAGCCCTGCCAGGGGCGGTGATCCATGATGTGACAGCAGATTGTCCCATCCCGGGGCTCCCCAAGCTCAATATTCCCTTCCAGAGGGCCCTTGTGCAAGAGGGGCACTGGCAGATGCCATTTGGGAACCTGGGAGAAAGGGTGGATGACCTTGGGGACGAGCGCCAGAGCCACAGGATGAAATTTCATCAAGCCAAGAGCAAGGTCACACCTTTTGGGAGCAGCCCAGAGAGTCTGAGATGAAAATTCCTCCTGGGAAGGAAGGTCAGGAAGGTGGATTGGGTGGCTGGGAGCCACCAGGACATGGGGGCCAGGTCACCAGTGCCCTGTGCCTTTGATGGGGATGAGCTGCAGCTGCAGGGCAGGACTGGGCTGTAGCAGCATCAGGGATGCTCCTGGGAGGCCTTTTGGGAGAGCTGGGCTGGTTCAGCCCTGTGGGAGCAGGCTGGGAACACACTGGGCTGATCCCACACAGACTGACAGGGAGGAGCAGGTCGGAGCTGTCTGAGGTTGGGCTGGGATTTCTGGTGCTCCCAGCTCTGGGGCTGAGTTGCTGTGCCATGGCTGTAGAGGGGAGAGGAGAAGGGAAAAGGAATTCTGGAATTGCAGGCTAAGGGGGTTGTTCAGCCCTGGCAGGGCTCGGACAGGTGAGTGGTGCTGCCCGGGGCCATCAGCCAGTCCCTGATGGTGCAAGCGAGGGGCTGATCCGCTCCCCCGGCGCGGGGAGGTTTAATGTGTCTTCTTGGGAGCAATTGCAGCAGGGAGAGAGAGAGATGCTGTAATGAAAACATTCCATCATCGGCTGGGGCCATTAACCTGCCTCGGTCGGCTTAAACAGCTGGCGGGGAGCGCCGGGGCCGGTTCCCCGCAGCCGCGGGCGGGAGGATGAGCACGGCCCGGCTCCGGTTACCTCCACCTGTCCCAGCGCCGACACTCGAGCCGGGGTGAAGGTGACCGGGGACGGCCACAGCCCGGAGCACAGCGGCAACAACACCCAGGGCAGCGTGTCCTGACCCCCAGACTGGGGACAAACCGCGTGTTGCAAGGCAGGGGGTGCCGTCCTGGTTTGTGCGAGTTTTGGAGATGCTGGAGGAGTCCTTGGGCTCGTGCCAGCTCCTCCCTCGCCAGGAGTTATTTTTACCCTCTCTCAGGTAAAGCTTTGGCGGGGGCGAGGGACGGGGGATGCTATAATTAACCGTGACATCAGCCCCCGTGGCGGGTGCTGGGATGATGCCGCCACACCCGACCCGGCGCCGGGACCGGGGATGCTCCGTGCCCTCCTCCCTGCCGCAGCGAGGGATGTGGGATGGCAGAAGGAGATGGGTTTTTCCTGCCTCCTGCACGGTGTTTGGCCGCTGTCCCAGGGCCGTTCGGCCCCGCTCGCTGCTCTGCAGCTCCTCACGGGCCTGGGAAAGGAGGTTCCCCGGAGCGGGGGAGCACGGAGGCGGCGGGGGGGGAAGCGGGAGCGGGATTTGACGGCAGCAACAGCACATTTCACAGCCTGTCACGCTTTAATGGCAGAGGAGATCAAAGCCGGGATGGAGTTATTCATAGAGATAAACCAATCCCCGAGGAGGCGAGGAGAAAACAACATTGCAAGCTCTGTTATCCCAGGTCTCCGAGCCCCGAGGAGGCTGTCGCAGAAAGCGCCCCGGGAGCTGGACGCGCTCGGGTTTGTGATGGGCACTGCCCGTCCCTGCCAAAGACTGGCTGAGCTGGGGCTGAGCTGCCCACGCCATCCCTGGGGATGCCCAGAGGTCGGAGCTGGCTGCTGGGAAGGGATGGGATGAGGTGCAGCCCCAGGCAGCCGGAGCAGCAGGTGCGGGTGGATATTTGGGGCAGATGGGAACCCCACAGCCGAGCTGTCCTGCTCCCACCACACACCTGGCTGTGTGAATCAAAAGGAAGAAAAAGGAGTTTTTCCACGTGTCTTGGCCCAGGGATGTGCTTTGCAGCTCCCAGAGCTGCCAAGACGGTGGTGGAGGCACCGGCAGTGCCACTCCGGGTGGGGTGAGCAGCTCTGGGACGGCTCCAGGGCTGCAGATCCCTCCCTAACCCTGGCGAGAGACAGAGCAGGGGCAGCCAAGCAAGGTGGGATTGCCCAGGCAGGCGGGATCTGTGCCGGGACTAATCCTGCACCCCTTATCAGATGCTGCCACCTTGCCTCGGCTCGCTCTGCCAGCCAAGCCGGGCGCAGCTTGTGTTATCCGGCCCTTTATCCCCCAGATTAGACGCTTCACAGTGGATTAGCATGTCACATTCTAATGCAGAAAAATTGATGAGTAAAAAGGAGTTTTTCCTCTGTATTATTCGCCACCTCCGCCTCCTCTCCACCCCGTCCCCGCGGGCCCAGCAGCCCCAGCCCTGGGGACCGGCGATGCCGCGGCGCTGGGTGATGCCCGAGTCGCATCCCTGGTCCAAGCAGGGGATGGGAAACAGGAAGCCAAAGGTGCTGCCATCTGCTTCTGGTGGCGGGGTCTGGAACTCCAGGTGCCCGTGCCATTCCAGCCCCAGTGTTCCCGGCTGCAGACTCAGCACCTGCAGCGCAGGACTTTAATAAAAAGCACATTATGGTGAGTAATGCGCTAAGTGGACTTCATTATAGAGCCAGGGCCTCCCTGGATCCCGTTGTTCCATATGATTTCATATCAGATGAGCCTTATCTCCTCTTCAAACGCTTCCATTTAAACTCTATTAATCTTTCAAAGCTTTCCTGGGCAAGTGCTTCCCAGCCAGCCCCGCTGGGTGCCGGTGCTGCTGCCCCGGGCACTAAAGCCACCTGCAGCCACGCTGGCCCAGGGTTTTGGGGGGCTCAGCCAGGCCCTCCCGCAGCTCCACGGGCGGCCCAGCGTGTCCTGGAGCCGGGCCTGGGCTCTGATCCGCCGTGACGGCTCCGCAGCTGCCCCATCCTCCTCGCTGGGATCTGTTTACGCTCCTATAATTGAACCAGTTTGTAGTGCTGAGAGCTTCCCGGTGATTTAGCCGCTGGCACTGTCCCTTGGTGCCACAGAGGGGTCACCAGGGCTCTGCCAGGACACGGAGGATGCTGCCGAGGTGTTGCTAATTCCCGTGCATCCGGGATTATTCCTGTGGACGCTCATCCCCACGCCTTCCCGTGTTCCCTGCCCATCGTGAATTACCCAAAAGCAGGTTGCGATTTTTTCCGACATCCTTCACAATCGCTCAGACGGTTCAGGCAGGCAGATTGGAGCCGGCGTTTTTATTGGAGGGGGGGGAAATCCCACGGAGTTCCGGTCTGGTTTCCTCGCTGTGCTCGCTCCACATCACGCTTTTCAAACCTCATTTAATCCCAGCAGAGCAGCCACGCAGCCCCGGCGTGCAGCAGCTTGGGAAGGTCTCCCTGTCCCTGCCAGGACAGCAGGGGTTTGAAATCCCTGATAAATCAGAGAGTGGGTGGGAACACCCCGCCCCAGCTCCATTCTTGGGTAAGAGCCTGGATGCAAACACACCAAACCCTTCGTACAGCAAAAAAACCCTCCAAAAATAAATAATTGGCTATAATATCCAAGTGTCAGGGCTGTATAAATAAATAAATAAGCCAGTGAGGAGCTCCTTGAGCCCTGGCTGGAGCAGGAATTGCAGCGCTGCCTCGGGAGCCCCGGCCAAGCTCCACAGGCGATAAAACACAGGCGGCTCTGAACAGCCAGAGAAATTAAACTGAGGCAAGAGGCTGTGAGACAGTTCATTTCCTGGTCTCCCTGTGGCTCCAGAGGCTCAGGGGAGCTGCCTCCACCCCGGCTTCTCCCCACTTGCTCTTGGGGAGAGAGGGGAAATGGCACCAGGAGGTTCCTGGACAGATCTTTGGAATCCTCAGAGAGCACCTTGCTGTTGCCCAGTCTGGGGCTGGGATAAGCACCAAAGGGAGCTGAGGGGAACAATCTGGAACCCCCCATATGCTGGTGGTGTCCAGGCTGTGCTTCCTGCCTGTGGATCCCTTGGGGCACACGTGCCCAGGGTGCCCTGTCCTCAGCTGTGACATCCTCACCTCCACTGCGGTTGGATACCACTTGAAAGCCTCCTCATCTCTTCCAGCAGCCACAGATGCCATTACAGCTTATTAATAATCATTAATAATTCATTTGTTAATGACTCTTTATGTGCAAAGGCATTGCAAGAGGAGCAGGAATGGCCAGAGGTGCAGCTGAGAGCTCTTGGGGTGACACCTCTGGGTGTGTGTGGTGCCTCCGGCTGTGCAAAGTGCTTTGTGTGTGTGACATCCATGGGTGTGGAATGTGCTTTTTGTGTGTGTGACACCTCTGGGTGTGCAAAGTGCTTTGTGTGTGTGACATCCATGGGTGTGGAATGTGCTTTCTGTGTGTGTGACATCTCTGGGTGTGCAAAGTGCTTTGTGTGTGTGACATCTCTGGGTGTGGAATCTGCTTTTTGTGTGTGTGACACCTCTGGGTGTGCACAGAGCTTTGGGGGTGTGACAGCTTTGGGGGTTGTGACCCCTCTGGGCGTGCACGGTGCTGGGGGTGCTGCTGGGGCTGGGCATGGGTCCTGGGCAGAGCCAGGGACTAAAGGACACTGACTGAGCCTCATCCTGATCCTGCATTGTCCTTCNGCACAGAGATTTGGGGGTGTGACAGCTTTGGGGGTTGTGACCCCTCTGGGCGTGCACGGTGCTGGGGGTGCTGCTGGGGCTGGGCATGGGTCCTGGGCAGAGCCAGGGACTAAAGGACACTGACTGAGCCTCATCCTGATCCTGCATTGTCCTTCTCCTCTAATCCCACCGTTGTCCAGAGCTCTGAGGTTCAGGTGCTGGAGGATTCACCTGCGCCATTCACAGCTCTGTTGAAGTGACCCCAAGGTGCAGGCACGTGGTGGCCTCTCCCTGTGCTGTGTCCTCATCCCACTTGTTCCTCACTCTCTTCTGCACCGTCTTGGCCACGATCAGTCGTGGTGGGCTTAGCGGTGCTGGTCCCACAGAGCAGCGGTGCCGGGGCTGTGCTGCAGCATCGCTGTCCTGTCTGCAGAGGGAGAGAGAAGTGCAGCCAGCTGCCCACAGGAATTCCCATCTCCACCTTCATGTCAGGGGTGAGCAAAGCCACGAGCAGACGAGGGCTCCCCAGTCCTCCTGCCTGGCCAGGTCTGGGAATGCTTGGGTGAAGCTGGGGCGAGGAGGCAGCTGAGGAGCAACGTGTGAGTGTCTCTGCTCCATGCCCGAGGGCGAAACAGCTCACGGCTGCTTTCTGGATGATTTCCTTTGAGGAAAACACAGTGATACTCAAAAATCTCCGAGCTGCTGACCAGACAACAGTCAGGGCGCTCCCAACCCGCTGCACTTCCCGGGAGAGCCAAGCATCAGCAGCAAACGGCCTGAGCTGTCCTGGGCGCGGCGGCTCCTCTGCTCCATCACCCCCGATTATCCCGCTCCAGGCTGCCCGTGTCCCGCCGGGTTTGCTTCATTTGTCTGGAAAACGGGGCAGCCTCTGCGGTCAAACTCTGCTGCTGTTCAGCCACAGAGAGAGGCTGGCGTGGGGATGAGTTTGCCGATGATCCAGGTGAGGAGAGCACGGCCGGCCCTGGGAGCATCACCGGGGGGTGATGCCTGAGGTGAATCGCTGCTCGGAAACAACGGATACAGGCGAGCGCTTTCCAACGCTTGCAAGTTACTTAGGAGCCCGTGTGCCGCTTCAAAAAGTGATTTGCATAAATCAGCAGAATGCCTTACAGAATTTGTAAACGCACCAGCTCCGTTGGGGCCCGTGGAGGGAACTGCTGGGGCTCGCAGTGCTGCTGGGAACCGGCCCCAACCCAGGACCGGGGCCAGTGGCTGTGCCTGGCGCCCACACGCTGTCCCCAAGTTGTTTTTCCAGAGCCCGATGGACCCATGCGGTTTGTTTATTAACTGTCAAAAGCTCCAGGAAATGTCTGGGTATCAGTAATTCCCGCGCCCGGTCTCTCCAGCTGTGTTGGAGATGCTTCTCACTCCGGCTCCGTGATTATCCACAAACGCTGCGCCGCGGGGGAGCTCCGCTCGCCACGGGGCTGCCGGGCTTGTGACTGCCGCGGGCCGTGTGGGGCCACGGGGGGCCACGGCTGCCTTTGGGGTCCCCTGGAAGGGGCTGGGGCCTGGATCCCTCCGGGCTGAGGGCCAGGGAGAGCAGGGGAGCAGCAGCATCCCCAGGGTGAGCACCCCGAGACCGGCAGCCCGAGCGCGGCTTGTTGTGCCCGTCCCTCCGAGCTCCCACAGGTGCTGCAGGGCACCCCAGCACCCACCTACGGGGCAGGTGGGAGCCACACGAGGGTTTTTTTGGGAGGAGAAGCTACAGTGTTCTCGGGGTGGCAGGAGGAGAGCTCAACACCCCCCAGCTGGAACGAGGTGGGCTGAGCAGGGAGCCCAGGGGTGCAGAGGGGTTTTGGGGGTGCAGAGGGGCTCACGCTGGGGTTTGGCAGAGTCTGAGGGGCAGAGCAGGATCTGGTGGTGTCTGGTGGGGTTCACCAAGGTGCAGTTGGGTCAGAAGGAGGGTGGGGAGGCTCAGCAGAGAGCAATGGGGTGCTGTGGGGAACAGGATCTGTTCTCCACCACAGGAGCTCCTGCACTGCTCTGGAGATGGGAGGAAGGAGAGGAGGAGTGTGCTCGGGGTTTGCTGGGACTGCTGCAGACCCTTTGTGCTCCCTCCCTGGCTCTCCCTCTGTGCACTCAGTGTTTCCAGGGCAGAGGATGCAGAATCCAATGCAAAAGGCAGCAGCATGATCTCCACGTCAAACTCAATTCTCCCTAGTGCCAGCTCAGCCCTGGAGCCTCATGGAAACGGTCCAGAGGTCTTAATCTTCTCCAGCTCATGGAGGCTGTCCCGTGAGCACTGCCCGGGGCTCCCAGCTCAGCCACAGTGCCCCGGAGCAGGACGGTGGCAGGGAGCTCGGGATGGGGCTCTCCCTGGGATGGGTTCACGGGGTGTGAGAAGGAAAAGCTGCAAATGCACATTGTGCCACCCCAGGCACAGCTGCCCCTGTCCCCCCTGGCTGCACTGACTCCCCAGGAGGGGCTTCCCAGGCACAGGGCACCTTCCCAAGGTTTCAATTCCCCACAGTCACAATTCCCTACCGGGGTGTGGAGAGGAAGTTTATCCTCTGCGTTTCTCCTTCTTCCCTGGGATGAAGAGAAAATTCCTGGGCTTTAGAGCCCAGAGCCAGGACTCGTGGGCCTTTCCCTTGCCGGGTGAGGTGCAGATCCATGGAGATGTGGGGGCTCCAGGGGAACCTCACGGCACAGGCAGGAAGCGCGAGCTGGGAGCCAGCGGGGCCGCGCGTTCCCCTGGCGCAGCGAGGACTCCAACCCATAAATAATGAAGTAGGAAGTGTGAAACGTTGATCTGTGCTGCTAATGAGGGTGTCAGGGAGCACAGTTCCGAAATGGGGCGACAGCCAGGGCAAGCCCCCCCTGCCCACGAAGGGGAACTGTCCCATCCCTGTGTGAGGCTCTGGGCACAGCCCTGGGGATGGGGACATCCCAGCCCATGTCCCTCAGGACCGTGTCCTCAGGGGGGGTCAAGACTTTGCCCCTCAGCCTTGTGTTTGGCTCTCCAGGCTTTAAGGTCATGCCAGGATTTTGGGACTGAGCGGAGATCACTGCACCTCCCTGTGCATCCCTATCCCCGTCCTGGGCCACTGCAGGGAGGGAGCTTTGTTGGACACCAAACACTGCCCTGGTGCTGGAGGGGCCGTGAAGAGTCAGGGCAGAGCTGGGGTTGGCCAATGTTCCCCACTGGGTCTTTTTAGAGGGTTCAATTCCCAGTATGGGATGAATCTGATCCTGGTCAGCTCCGTTGGAGTGTCCCTGCATCCTGCACCCAGATCTGGGGAACACTGGGGGGACATGGAGGGGGATGAGCAATGCTGGGACTCCCTGATGTTGCTGGTGATGATGTAGGACAAAGAAGGAGGTGGGAAAAGCTCATAGCATCCCAGGATGGGCTTCCCCACGGCATCCGGCACGAGCCCCATGTGCTGGGGGGCCCTGCCCTGGCTGCAGGCGATGCTGTGAGCTGAGCTGGGGGGCTGAGAGCAGCCCCCAGCCCCTGGGCTGCTCCGGGTGGGTGCTTTGGGGGGCACACGGGCAGTGCCCCAGCACGGGGGGGTCCCTGCTCTGGTCCCGCTGCTCCCCCAGCGCCAGGGGGACCCGGGAGGAGGCGGCTCCTCCTCTGCCTCATCTCACCCCCGATGTTTTTGCTCTGGCAGCCCCGCATTTGCATTCGCCGCGGCTGCCCCGAGCCCTCCGTGCTGCTGGGGACAGATAAGGCGGCACCGCGGCGACTCGGGCTCTGCCACCGCCTCCTGTGCCGGCCACGGGCGTGCGGCTGGCATCGCCCGGTCTGGGAGCCCCGCCGGCCCCACCTGCCCGGGGCTGTCCCCACCGACCCCCCGGCTGTCCCTATCAGCCCCCTGGCTGTCCCCATCGACCCCCTCACTGTCCCCAGCAGCCCCCAAACCCTCCCTGGCAAGTTCCCTCTCCATCCCCGCTGGATCAGTCAGAGGACAGGGGCAGCACCGGCTGCAAAAGCATCTCTGGGCACTGCAAGGAGCTTCCCAAAAGCAGCGGGGATCCAGCCCCTGGTGAGGAGGTGAGGCCACTCCGGGGCGGCCCGGGCTGAGGGTGCATCCCCGGCTGCTGGTCCCCGGCACCCCCGGGCCCAGAGCAGCACCGAGCCCGGCTCAGCCCGGGGGGACACGGTCTGAGCAGGGAGGAACTGGAGAAACAATCCCCTAAAAGCTTCTGCCAGTGCCAGGACCCCTGCACAGGGATGAGGCCCCATCCCAGCACCATCCCAGCCCCGCCACGCACACACCCGCCCGTGCTGGGCTGCAAGGGGACTCCAAAGAGCAACAGAGACGTAGCACAGAGCCAGCTTCCTCTAATCAAATCCATGAAATCATCCCAACCTGCTTGCAAGGAATAATCCAGGCAGGAATAACAAGCCAGCTGCAAGTCTGTTTGGCTCTTGCCAGTTGAAGGGGATGCAGAACACAGGGATTTGGACCCCGACAGATGAAGGGAGGGAGCCGGGATGAAGGTCCCTGAGGATGGTTCGGCGCAGAAAACGCGACTGTGTCCCGGAAAGAGCCTGGGCATCAAAACCGGGCACAGGCTGGAGGGGATCCAGCCCCCTCCGGGCTGCAACATGCCTCCATTTAACAAATAAAACGCCTGATGGCTGACAACAGACACCTGCTCATGGAAAGAGCCCGTCAGGGGGATTTAATGCCCATGAATAAAACCACCCGAATTGTGCTGGGCCCCGGGCAGCAGCTCCGCACACACCCAGCCAGTGGGACACGGGTGGGACATCCCCGGGCTGCTGAGAAGGAGGGGGACCCCGAGGAGCGCAGGGACACGGGCTCGGGAACAGCCCCTGCGGCTGCTGAGCGGCTCAGGCAGCACCCGAATAGCCGGCACTGTTCCACTGGCAGCTGGATGGGGCCGGGCAGCCGCAGGGATAAAGGCTTTATTGTGCACTGGATCCACCAGAGCAAGAACAACCTCGGAGGCAGGGCGAGCACTGAGCTGCTGGGACCTGTGTTCCCAGGGGACTTGGCCATCCCCGCTCTCCCTGCTTTCCTCCTCGGCTCGGCAGTTTCCAGCTCAGCTTTGCAGAGCCCAAATGATCCCGGGGAGCTCTGCCCACGTGGGAGCAGCCCATGGAGCCTCACGGAGCCACACGTGCTCCTGGGACAACCCGGACCTCCAAAACCCAGCAGCATCCCCTTAGTGACGGTGCTGCCAGTCCTTTCCGAGCTGGAAGGAGGCAGGGGCAGCTACAGGTGGACAAACACCCTCCTGGTGTGGGGCAGAGGTGGCTCTGGGCAGGGCCCACGGGTCACTCACCACTTTGAAGTCTTCGGGGGTGCAGGGCTCCCCGCGGAAGAAGCAGGACAGCAGCATCTCTCGGATGTCGTGGCCAGCCCGGTCATAAAACTCCAGCATGTTGAAAGGCTTGGGCTTGAAGTTTCGGAAGTTTGCCTTGTCCTGCAAGATTTCCAGCTGCTTCTCGTCGGCCGTCTGGGTGTCTGGGATCTCGTATCTTGGGGGAAAGAGCAGGGACAGGCTCAGGCCTGGCTGTGGTGGCTGCTGCCCCTGGCAAAGGCCATTTGGGGTTCCCAGGGTCTGCCCTGAGCCTGGCACGGGCTCAGCACAGTCCCGCTTTGCACGTGGCATTTCCAGAGCATCCAACAGCACAAAGTGGCCCAGAGGCACACGAGAGGGGGCAGAAGGATGAACGAGGAGAAGCTGGGTAGTGGCCACGTTCCAAACCCATCCCACTTGCCCCACTGCTGGTCCAGCAGCAGCAGCCCTGGTTGAGGCCACCCAGCCGCCTGCCCTGTGCCTTTGGTGGCATCATGGTGAGGTGGTGGCCTTGGTGGCACACGGGCTGAGTGCTCTGGGTCTCAGCTCTGTTGGCCTGGCTGCAAACCCCTCCCTGGGGCACGAGTGGGGGCAGCAGTGAAGCCCCTTGGCGTTGGCACGGGCAGGGAGCGCACCAGGCTCACAACCAAGGAGCTGCCACAGCCATGGGCGAGGAATGGCATCATCCTGGGGTGTGGGTGATGCTCAGTGGCTTCACCTGCTGGCACCCCCTGTCTCGGTGCATGGGATGGCACCCAGACATGGTGCTGGAGCCACACGACATGGTGCTGGAGCCACACGACATGGTGCTGGAGCCACACGACATGGCACTGGAGCCACATGACATGGTGCTGGAGCCACATGACATGGTGCTGGAGCCACATGACATGGTGCTGGAGCCAGGTGTGCTGGAGCAGCCCCACAGGAAGCCAGGGTGGGCCTGGCCTTGTTGCATGTGCTGTGCATTGGGGACAAGAGCTGAGTGTGCTGGAGCCATCCAGGGCAGCCCAGCATGGCAGCCACGTGCCCAGGAGCATCAGCAGGACCTGGTGGCTCTTGGCTGCATCCAGCTGCAGAGCTGGACTATCTGAGGATCTGCTTCCCAATGGAGACTGAGGAGATGCTGCCCACGTCAGTTGTGGAGCACACACCTCTCCAGCAGCGCTGGTGTGGTGGCTGTGGCCACACATGGTGGGCTGCCCTGGCACACGGAGATGTCACCTGGGGCCACCCCAAGGCGCAGGCACCCACCTGTTATTGAGCAAGGCCAGGAGCTCGCCGGCGTGGTACAGGTCATTCTTGGTCACTCGGCTGAAGCGGAACTCGTTGAGGTTGCAGATGGTGATGGCCGGGAAGGTGAGGTTGCGGGCAGCCACCTCGTCCAGCTTGGTGACGTGGGGGTACAGGAAGTAGTACTGGATGCGGTTGGTGCAGACGAGGGCGAGCAGCGCCAGCGAGCCCAGGAAGCAAAGCGCCCAGACCACGCGCTTCAGCGACAGCCGCTCGTACGAGAAGATGTGCGAGAGCCCGTGCAGGGTGGAGCTGCTGGCGAAGGCCTGGATGCTCACCGGCTGCCCGCTGTCCACCTCCTCCTCGTCCACTTTCAGGTCCATCATGGTCAGTGCCGGCACCCCGGGGTGGCCACCCTGCCGAGAAAGGAGCCCGTGGGTGCTGGGTGCCACGGCGGCCTCGTGGCGCTGCGGGTGCCCAGCCCACGGCAGCCCCGGGCAGGGACGCGCCCGCGAGGGGCAGATGCTTTGCTGCGCCCCGCTCTTGCCCCCAAGCCTACATATATATATATATACACACACAGACATGTATATACATATGTATATATATAAATATGCACTTATTTGGATGCAGCCTCTTGCATTTCCTCCCCTCCCACCTCCTCTCTGCCCTCCCCATCGCTCGGCAGGACTGGGGTGCTGTGGCCCCCCAAACCCCCACCTTGTCCCCCCCTCCCCTCCCACCTGGCACCGCTCCCACTCCACCTCCCACAAATGGCACCGTCGCATCGCCAAACGGACGAAGGAATCGAGGATGCAAACCTGGAATCAGGGCCGGCGGCCGTGGCTGGAGCCGGGTTCGTGCTGCTGCCGCTGCGTCGTGGGAGCCGGGGCTGGGCTGAGCACGGGAGCGGGAGACGTGCAGGCACCGAGGGTGCTGAGGCACCGAGC
>VZRZ01002894.1:121707-135741 GCA_013398175.1 Climacteris rufus
CTCGTTGGTACCTTGGTGCAAGCGTGGGAGCGGGGATGCGCCGGGGCCTCGCTCAGCGCCGCGCGGGGGGACCGCAGGCGACCATCGCTGGAGAGGAGGCAGCTGCCGTGTGCGAGGAGATAAGAGGAGGAGAAGGAAGGCGAGCAGGAGGCTGCTTCCCTGCCAAACACATGGATACCTCCCCCTGTGGCTATCTGGGAGCGGGTGATTTCTTCAGATGCATAATCCGCATGAAGTCATTGTCTGAGCGCTGGTGGGGCCGNGTGCTTTAGGGGGGCACCGATGGCTGCCCAGCCCTGTCCAGCCTGCCTGGGGCGGCTGTGGGACACGCGGTGCCTCGAGTGTCCACCCTGGGCTCACCCTGTGCACTCTGCTGCCTGGGGCTGGTCCCTGTCACGCTTGTCACGACAGGGACTGTCCCTCCTGGACGCTTGGGCCACTGCCCAGCTCAGGACACGCTGCCCCTTTCCCAGTATCTCCTTCTGCCGTTGTCCCCGGGTGCTCCCGCGGCAGGAGGCACTGGAGCTGGGTGCTCTGCTCCTCCCTGGGGCACAGCGGGGGGGTTGCACAGCACTGCCCGGCTCCCCCAGTGCCAGCACATCTCCCACTGCCTGCAGTGAGTGCCCCGGAGAGCGGGGTGCCCTCGTCACCCGAGCTGAGCCCCCACGGCACTGGGAGCGGAGGCTGCAGCAGGCGCCCGCCCACTGCTCCCAGTAAGGTGGCTGCAGTCAAATGGAAAAGGATGTTTCAATGTCCTTTACAAGTGCGATGTTGCAGAGGGACAGCCAGACCCCAGGGCTGTCATGACAAGCTGTGTCCCTGCCCAGAGGTGCCTTCCCAGCGCGTCGTCCCCACCTGAACTGGTGAATGGGAGCGAGGGCAGTTTGGGATACAGCAGGGTGAGGCATGCGGACCCTGTCCCCAAATCCCGTGGCTTGGACACACTTGGTTGGTCCTTTCCTGAAGCATCCTCTCCCCTGCCCAAGCAGGAACCCTGGGTTTTGCAGTGGGACCTGCTGGGGAGCCCCTGGGAGCAACAGAGACGGGGCTCAGGGACAGGGACTGAGCCAGTGCCCCCCTTGCTGGGCTCAGGGACAGGGGCTGAGCCAGTGCCCCCCTTGCTGGGCACAGGGACAGGGATGGAGCCAGTGCCCCCCTTGCTGGGCTCAGGGACAGGGATGGAGCCAGTGCCCCCCTTGCTGGGCTCAGGGACAGGGACTGAGCCAGTGCCCTCCTTGCTGGGCTCAGGGACAGGGGCTGAGCCAGTGCCCCCCTTGCTGGGCTCAGGGACAGGGACTGAGCCAGTGCCCCCCTTGCTGGGCTCAGGGACAGGGATGGAGCCAGTGCCCCCCTTGCTGGGCTCAGGGACAGGGACTGAGCCAGTGCCCTCCTTGCTGGGCTCAGGGACAGGGGCTGAGCCAGTGCCCCCCTTGCTGGGCACAGGGACAGGGACTGAGCCAGTGCCCCCCTTGCTGGGCTCAGGGACAGGGATGGAGCCAGTGCCCCCCTTGCTGGGCTCAGGGACAGGGACTGAGCCAGTGCCCTCCTTGCTGGGCTCAGGGACAGGGGCTGAGCCAGTGCCCCCCTTGCTGGGCACAGGGACAGGGACTGAGCCAGTGCCCCCCTTGCTGGGCTCAGGGACAGGGATGGAGCCAGTGCCCCCCTTGCTGGGCTCAGGGACAGGGACTGAGCCAGTGCCCTCCTTGCTGGGCTCAGGGACAGGGGCTGAGCCAGTGCCCCCCTTGCTGGGCTCAGGGACAGGGACTGAGCCAGTGCCACCCTTGCTGGGCTCAGGGACAGGGACTGAGCCAGTGCCCCCCTTGCTGGGCTCAGGGACAGGGATGGAGCCAGTTCCCCCCTTGCTGGGCTCGACGCTGCCCGTGCTTGGGGCTGTGGCTGTGAGACAGGAGAGCAGCATTGGCATTTCCAGTCGGCACCAACTCTGCCTTTCCCTTCCTGCTCCGTTCTGCTCCGCGCCGGGCCGGCAGCTGCCTGCTGATAGCTGTCCCTCCATGAGCGCTCCTGAAAGGAGCCTGGAGGAGGATGAGCTGCTGGGATAAGGGATAAGGACATTCAGAAAGTGGTTGTTCCCCCCTTCCTTCTTTTCTTCCAGATGAGAAGTCACTCTCTGCAGTGGTTTTATTGACAGTAAATCCCCCTGGCAGCGCGGGCTGGGCGCAGGGAGGGAGGAGGTTTCAGGCTGGAGCAGGTGCACACACGGACCTTCTTGGGGGTCCTTGGTTTCCAGTGCACGAGAAACCCCAGGGAAGACGCTGCTGCATCCCCTGGATGGAGAGCACGTTTCCTGGGGGTCTCGTCGAGCTCTAGGGACCCCAGATACCCCAGGACCCTTTTTCTACAGGAGCCAGGGAGGAGGCGAGCGGCCGGAGGAAACTTCCTTGCCGCTGGCCCTGGGCCAGGGAGAATGCAGCTGCATCCTTGGAATCGAGTGGAGCGTGGGGACCGGGAGCGTTTCCGTGTTATTTTTTGGGGAAGCCACGTGAGGGTTGTGTTAATTCCTGCTGGGAGAGACAGCGGAACCAGCTGAGGGCTGTGGGATGGGTGAGGAGGTACCAGTCCCAGGTGATAATTGCAAGAGCCAAGGCTCAAAGGAGGGAGGCCAAGGCAGGGGGTGGGACCCCAGTGAGGGGTGGTGGGGTGTGAGTGGCTGTGGTGGAATCCACCTGTTAAAAATGAGTGCTCAGAGCTCTCATTCAGTCGTCAGGGCTCCCCTTAGCGTGCCCTCAGATCTAATTAGCATGAAAAGAGTAATTAAGAGAAGGTGCTGCAGCGCTGAGGCTCCCAGCGCAGGCTTCAGCAGACAGACAGGCACCGGGATGCCTTAGGAACACCTCGGGAGCTTGGGCCAAGGGATAACTCAAGCCCTGGGGCTCTGTTCTCACCTTCCCAGCAGAGCTCGTCCCTGCTCCACCATGCACACCTCGGTTACGGAAACCACCTCCCGTCCTGCTTCTTGGAAGAGCATCCCCAGGGCAAGGATGGGTTTGCAAGGATGGGTAAGTGCTGCTTTTCCATGCTTTTTTGGGATTGTGCCCTGCTATGGCTTCCTCCATAGAGGCAGCCCTGACTTGTAAATGGCTTCTTTATCTGCACTCGCTGCTGGCCAAGGGGCGGTTTAATTACTGATGGTCAATGAGTCCTGTGGGTGCTGGAGGTGCTGTGTCCCTTCCTGGAGCGTGGGGCTCTGGGAGTGCCTGGCCCTGAAGTCTGGGACTTGATTTGTGTATTTGAGAGATTTAATTAAGAAGTCACCAGTGTGGTGAAGCTGCTGGGGCTGCAGAGGCAGCGCTGAGGTGTTCGCCCCATCCAGGACAAAAATCCCAAAGGAATGGGGGTAAAAATTCCATCCCCCCCTCAAACCTGGACTGAGTGATGTGTAAAGTATCTTCAAAGCCCATCCCTGCTAATGGGTTGCAAATTGCTTCCATCAGCTCCAGCATTACAGATTGCCGGTCTGGAATTGCTTCCAGGAGCCCATTTTGGGGCCAAACACTTCCTAGCTTGGGGAAATAACCATCAGCATCATTAGTGACAGTAAATTGTATTCAAATCAGGCACCGTGGGGCCTTATTAAGACTTTTTATGTGTGCCCTTCTCGCTGGTGGGGCAGCTCCAGCATTAGGGACTGTTGAATCTGCACAGAATCCTTTAGGTTGGAAAAGACCTCCAAGATCATCCTCGAACTGCTCCCCCAACGCTGCCAAGGCCACCACTCAGCCACGTCCCCAAGTGCCACGTCTACGTGTCTTTTAAATCCCTCCAGGAACGGTGCCTCCACCACTGCCCTGGACAGCCTCTGACAGGGCTTAACTACATTTCCCATGGAGAAATTTTTCCTGTTTTCCAGCTCCAGGGGTTGGGTACCCAGAGAAAAACTGGTCTTGCTATTAAAGACTGGGGCAAAGAAGGCTTCTCCCAGCCCCTGCTGCCATTCCCAAAGCTTTGGGCTGCTCCTCGAGGCATCGCTGTGCTCCAGCTCTGAACCAAGAGCAGCTCCATTGCCTCCACATAGATCCTGGTAGAGGTCCAGGGCTTCCTAATTCATGAGCACATCGTTAATTATCTGCTGGAAGCCAAAGCCTCAGCATCTTGGTGAGACTAACGAGGCTATTAACGGAGCTGCTTCTTGCCATGCTGGCTTGGGCTGGCCAGGAGTGCAGCGCCGTGCCGGGGAGCAAAGGCAGAGACAAGCTTTGCATCCCGTCCTCTGGCACCTGTTTGCCTTTTAAACCACAGCTGACCACCGCCGAGGCCTTTCCAAAGGAAACCACCACGTCTGAATCCTGAGAAGCGAGAACCCTGCGCGGGCAGCTCGGTGAATCCACGGGATTTCTAACTGAAGTGCATCCCCAGGAGAAGGGTCACAGCCAGCCTGGGTGGAGGGCTGACGTGCAATGCCCGGAGCTGCTGCTGCCAGGACATCCCCACGGGGTTATCCTGAGTGAAAACACCGCTGTCCAAACCCAGCAGAGGCTGCTCCGAGCCGCTGGGTCACCGGCCCCGTGAGCAGCGTCTCCGTGTGATTTATGCCGTGTTGTGCCGTGCTCTCGCCTGCACCCGCTTGGCTCTCCCGGCGTGAGGAGCAGCCAGTCCATTAAACACTGAGTCATCCTCAGCAGCATTTAATTTTGTGAGGGGCAGCAGTTTGGATAATTAAAGGCCTCCATCGCCAATGCCAGCGGCTGTGGAGAGCGGGGCTGACGGGGAAGGCGAGGACACCCGGCAGCAGCGGCTCACCCGCCACAGAGGAGGTGCAGCTCTCCCTCCCTCCCCTCTCCCCCTGCATTTTGGGGTGGTTTTTAACCTTTTCCTGCCTCAGACCAGGCCTTTCTTAGTCAGGTGAGTATGTTGATGCTCCCTGCTATTTCTGCCTGGATTAACCACATCCTGATGGGATCTCCCATGGGCAGATCTGCTATCTGGAGGCCTTGGCTTATTAAAAGGACAAGCTGTTCAGGGAGCTGGTAATAAAGCCATGAAAGCTTTTACGAACCAGAGTTGAAGACACTAATATCGCTGTGCTCTGCGTGGGTGAGAAATTAGACAAGAGTTCCTACGTGCTGATGGGTTTTTTTTCTCCCCTCTATTCATCTTTCTCAACAATTATCTTTTATTTTGATATCTTTCTATTTAAACCTTCAGAACCGCGCTCGGGATGAAAAGGAGGTTGAACTGCTTAACAACCGTGCACCTTGCGGTGCGGGGGACCTGGAGCCACGGAACCATGGGGAATGTGGCTCGGGCTCTCCTGGGGTTTTGGCAGCAGGAACCATCCCCAGAGCCAGGCAGCAAACTCCCTGGGGATGGTATCCTGTGGGAGGGCAGGAACACCTCCTCGGGAAGAGCCACAACGCTGCGTCTGTGTTGCACCAACACTGTGTGTTCGGGGCTGGAGAGCTGGGAATTCCTCCTCCTGCTGCTCGTCACCCTTGGATCTGGGTGCCCCTCGCTGGCTTTGGGGCTGCAGTGTTTTTTGCAGTCCTTTCAGGATTGTTTCTACTCTTTTTCCACCCCGGAATCTTGTGATCAATCGGCCGCATCTTTCTGGATTTGTGGACGGCACCCTGAAAACCAAAGGCAGATGGAAATCCTGTGGAAAATCACGAAGATGGGTGTGTGGCTTCATTAGCGTGAGCAATTAGCATGAGGCAATGCAAAACCACTGGTGCCTGCCCAACCACTGTCCTGAAACACTTCCCTTGTGCACCAACCCCACCTTGGCTGGCTCCTGCTGTTCCCATTTGTTTCACCCAGTGTCCAGAAAAGGCATCTCCTGGGACTCACAAAGCCCTGGGGCTGCTGCCTTCGACTGAAGGGGCTGAAGATGCTCAGGCTGGATAGGATCTGTACCTGGAAGTGTGGGGCAGAGACCAAACAAACTCATTCCACAGGCTGCTGGGTCAAGCAGGGATCTGTGTGGCTGCCAGCAGTCCTGCAGTGCTGCCCAGGGCCATCCCTCCTGGCTCCTCGCTCTCTTCCCACTCTGATACTCACATCAGAAGCTGGTTTGGAGCTACCTGAGTGGAAATGTCCCTGTTGGGCCATGCTGGTGTTCCCAGAGATGTGTCCAGAAGAGACCCTGCTGCAGCCCCAGGCCACGAGCAGCTCCTGGCACTGTGTGTGTGTGCACAGATGAGATCCTGGGATGTGCCACAGGACAACAGGAATCCCCAGACCCTCCCTGGGTGTGGATCCAGCTTGTCCCACACTGTTTCTCCACCCCTGCTGCCCTGGCTTTGCCGGTGGCTGTTTGTCCTCGTGTCCTTGTCACTGCCACCGAGCCCGTCTGGATGGCTTTTTCTTTTATTCCCTCTGACAGTGGTTGTGGTCACAACAAAGCTCATCTCATTAGAGAAATGCTGAGGATAGCTGGAAGGGGAAATGGATCCCTCCATGTGGGAAGTGCCGGGATGGGGGAGGCAGCTCCTGTGTCTCGGGTGTGCAAAACCCACTGGGGCAGCTCGAGGGTGCGGGAGCCAAAGGGTTAACGCCGCTGCCATCCTCAAACGGCACCGAGGGGAGCAGGAGCCTCTCCATCGCAGAAAGCTGGCAAACAAATTAAAGCAATGTTGCAACGAACGCGTTTCTTTGCAGCAGAGAGGAGGAGAGGAGCGGCTCAAAGGCTGCGGAGACAAAGGCGGCGCAGATGGGTGCTGGGGGACCCGCGAGCGCCACGTGCTGCTCCCAGCTAAGCTCAGATTTGCTGCCACAGCTCCGTGACAGCGGCTGGAATAACCTGGGGAGGATTTATGGGAACCACAGCAGGGCCTGGATAGGGCTGGAGCTGGGAATTACTCTGGTGTTGTTGCTTCTCGATGCTCGTGTCCCATTTCTGCAAGGAGGGAATACGGCACAGAGAGCAGGGCATCTTCTTCCCAGCAGCTGCCTGATACAGGCAGTCCAGCATCTCCCACGGGGCTCCCTGTGCTCTTATTTCTCCTGTTGAAGAGAAATTAAACAGAGAGATGCAAATCCCCTAAAACAACAGAACGAAGCTGATGGCCCTTGTGGAGCCAGGTCTGGGGCTGGTTGGCAGAGTTTGGTGTGTGGTGCAGGGGCTGGGGAAGTTGGGCAGCCTGGAGCTGCAGCTGTTGTCGGGGGGCTGCTGCTGCCCCCCAGCATGGCCTTGTCCTTGTCCCCCGTGGGCAGACAGGACACGTTTCTCTGGAGGGAAGGGCTTTGTCCCCTCCCACAGCAGCCAGGCCCGTGCGAGGAGCAGATGGAGCCCATCTCGAACGTGCAGTCTCAGCAAAAGAAAAGCCAATAATCGAGTTAATTACAGGCGTTATGGGATGGCTGGGGATTCCCAGGGGATGGTGGCGCTGGAGCAGCCCTTTGCTCGCCATTCACAGCCAGAGGGGCCAGGGCACCCGGCCAGGAGCTGAGCTGCCCTCCCTGGGGATGGTTCCAGCACAAACCCCCTCGATGGACTGACTTGGAGCTCTGTGGTTGTGCAGGTCGTATCCATCCCTTCCCCTGTGGTTTTCCTGGCTGTGTCTCGTGGGGAATATTCACAGGGTGGCTGGAAGTGCTCTGCAGTGCCTGCTCTCCCCAGGAGCTGTGCCTCTGACTGGAAAATGTGACTATCCCAAGGGCAGAGCATCGTCTGCCTTTGCCTCACTGCTGCGAAACACTAGGAAAGTGTAGCAGCTCCCCAAATCCTCAGTTTAAAAGTGAATTTTAACGGCTTGAAAGACCACAGAGCCCTTACCTGGAGCCTTTGGGGCAGCTCTGCCACTTCCCCCAGCCGTGCAAAGCCCGATCAGTGACAGGAGGGACTTTCCAGCGGTGGAAACGCCTGGCCAGAGGCATCGCTCGGCTCCGGCAGCCAGAGGAGGTGGGTGTGCTGGTTTGCCCTCTTGGTGCTTCTGCTCTGCTCCCCATCAGCTGAGCTAATAAAGTTTGGACTCCTTAAATCCACAAATGGTTTCAAAGTCGATTGCCCTGGGCTGGCTCACAGCTCCCGCCCACCCCTCCCCTGCCTCTCTGCCGAGGAGATAAGGATGGCAGTGGCTTTAATTCCTCACTTATGCATCGACTGCCAATTCTCCTGTCCGCTCACCCTTGATAAATATTGCACAAAGATTTGGCGGCCAACGTGCCGGAGATAAAGGTCCAGTCCCACCAGATCTCCTTCCTCTGTGCCTTTTGTCTCGTTATGTGTCCAATTTGTTAAACAACCCACCTGCTGCAAGAGGCTCTTCCCATCCCCTCTCCTGCCTCGGATTATTGCTAAACCTCTGCGTGAGCCTCCAGCCTGGGCTGGGAGCTGAGGGCTGGGGAAGGCGCTGTCATTTCCAGGCCTTGAGCTGTCATTGATCGGGGATCGATAGCGGAGCTGCCTTGGCTCAGAGCTCTCCGGGCCTGGCAGGATCCTCGGCGCTGGCGTCGCGCGGGTGCCGAGGTGCTGCCCTGTCCCCCGTGAGCAGAGCCCAAACCAGCGTTTGGGGATGCTCCTGTGCAGCAAACCTACAAAAGAGAGTGTGCCAGAGGCTCTGGCTGGGTTTAGCCTGCTAAAAATCCCCTTTGCAGCCCTGTGGCCAGGCTGCCTGAGCACAGCGTGGGGTGCCAGGAGCGGGGCTGATGTTGGGCACAGTCGGGAGCTGTGCTGTGTCCTGCCCACCCACCACATCTGGGGTTGCTGGAACTGGCTCCCCCAGCTCAGAAACCCTCGAGGGGCTGTTGAGGGTGCACAAATCTCTTACGGAGATGCTGCACTGATGGAGCTGCTCAGGGGATGGGGAGCAGCCGTGGCACAGAGGTGCTGCTGGTCTCAGCAGGACCATTCAGACAACAGCCCTGATGTTGCAGCTCCTGCCCAAGCCTCAAATTTCAGGGCTGCTGACGGGAGGGGATAGGCAGAGGGCATCGATTGGAGTGGGGAGGCAGAAACAGAAGGAGGGAAGGTCTCAAGAAACCTAATCACTGAGTATAGATCTGGTTGGTGGCATGTTAGAGCTGATATCCCCTCTGCATCCTCCCATGCAGCATCCTGAGTGAGAGGATCAAATTAAAGAAGAGACGAGGGTTGCTCAGATCTGGGCATCTTTGAGCTTGATGTGGTACTCATGTCTGTTATTCCTGCTGGCAGCTTCAGGTGCTATTTAGCTTCCAGGTCTCTGGACACCTCAGTTTGGTGGTGCCTCTGAAAACACGGTTTGATCACTATCGCTTCTAAATCCATAGGAAATGTCATGTGAAGTGCAACAAATAATGGTCTGATTATCTGCTGGATCCTAATGCTACTCCCTGGAGATAACAAGCTGCAATTTTCCCCCTGGGCCATACAATAATCACCCCAATTACTCCCAAGCAGTGGTTATTAAACTCATGGCACCACTTTCGTTTACAAAGCAAAAATCATTAAGCAGGTGTGTGTGTTCACTGTTTGGCTGGCAGTGACCGAGGTTATTCCTGCTTTGTTCTGGAAAAGAAACTCTTGGTGGCTGTGGAAAACCTCCATGGCTTTCCCGCTCTGTGTGGCACAGTTCTGTCAAGAACGGTGCAGAGGAGCCTCCGGATGATCGACCAAATAAAATGCAGTTGGTGTCTGTTAATGCTGGGGTTGGTATCCCAGAGGATGTAACCTCTATCCAAGTATAACACGGAAGGATTTAGGGAGATAGCGTGGTTGGCAGAGCTGGGATGTGATGGGCATATCAAGTGACACCCCAGGCCCTTGCAGGGCGGATGGTTTGGCTGGACTGGAGCTGGGAACTGCAGGGCTGCGTGCAGGACACCGGTGGCCCATCCCAGCACGGGCTGTGGAGAGCCATCCCTCTGCTCCATCAGCCTCCAGGCAGAGGGGACGAGGTCTATGTCCCACCAAGGTCCACGCTGTCAGGGAGGTTTGCAGGTTGCTGCCGTGTCCCTGCACACACACTGAGCTGGCTCCCGCACCGCGGTGTTCTGCACCCACCACCAGCATGTGCTGGCTCGGACATGGAGCTTCCAGCTGCTCCAGGAGCAGAGCAGAGAAAGCTGAGGGAGGGATGACCAGGAGGAGGGAGGCAGTGCTGGTGAATTATGCATGACTCCGGGAGGAGAGCGTTATCTGCACGGACAAAGGCCTGTGCCAGCAGCCCGGCTGCGCTGTACCTGTGCCTTCCTTCGCCCGCGCTTTATCTCCGCTCCCAGCTTGTAATTCAGCCCAAATATCAGAGGAAGCTGGAAGATTAATTTTCTCTGTTTGCATGGCAAAGGAGAGGGGACACGCTCTCACTCCCGACTCCCAGCTGTTTAATCCTCCACCGAGGCCTGCCGAAGGAAAAGGCAAAAATTTATCAGTGTTGGCAAGTGGCTGGCGCGGGGAGGGGTGTTGGGAGCGGGTCGTGGGCACTCGCTGCAGGCTTCATGTGTGGGCAAGTTTTGGGGGGCACTAGAAAAATGCAAAATCTTCCCCTCTCCCCAGCATTTGGGTCCAGAGGAGGATGTGGGCTTGGGAGAGCCGGAGTCATTCCTGCGTGTCCCTCTGGCGTGGGAGCGTTCATGGCTGTGAGTTGCTCAAATATTTAAGAGATGACAACTGTATTAATACAAAAACTAGATAAAGATCCCTTGAGTTTAAAGCGGGAGCCATCAGCTCAGCTCCTATTTTCCAGCCCTCTGCCTTAGCTTACTCCCTGGCTTAAATGAAATCATAAATATCGGCCCACAAAGGTCCTTTGTCACCGCACGCAGCTCCCGGCGACAAGAGGTCATTCATTAAAGCCAGATGAAGGCAATAGAGACTCCCTTTGTTTTTTAAGGAGTTCAGGATAAGGCCGTGGCTTCTCTGCTGACATCAGTGCACCGTCTCTATGAGGAGCAGAGAGGATGGAGCGTGGGTTTGGCTCAGCCCATCCGAGTGCTCTTCACCCCGATGCTGATCAGTGATGGAGGAAACATCCCAGCTTCACTCAGTGGGAGATCACAGGTAAATCTGGTTTGGTGTTGGACCCATGGCACAAACACAGCCCTTGGGCCCCCTCCTCACTGACTGCTTTATCCCCCTCATTGCAAACCCCACGGACTCCTCAGCCCCCTCCCCACAGACCCCTTGGGCTCTTCATCCCCCTCCTCCCAGCCCCCCTGGACGATGCTCTGGCCATATTTTGCCCTGCTGAGGGATGGCTGAGGCCCTGCAGCTCCCGCCCAGCACATGAGCCTGATGCCATCTGCTGGCCTCTGGCTCGGGCCGGCCACGAGAAATCAGAAATTAATTCCCTAAAATGTCCATCTTCCTCTGGCTAAACCCCGGCTGCCCTCCCTGCTCAGCCTGATGGATTTTTTCCTCACACTACTGAATAATTCCTTTTTAACAGCCCTGCTGTATTAAAGCATCAAGAGAAATGCACCTAAGATAATTTTTTCTCTGTCTTTTTCCCCTGGAGAAAGGTTGCTGTCTTAAAGTTTCTAATTCCACTTACTTTCCCCCCCTCCTTTTTTTTTCTTTGAATGACTGTTTATGAAGACCATAATGTTCTAACTGGTTTTGGATTAAAAGGAACTTAATAAAGGTTTCCCCTGAGCACGGAGCTGCACAAATGGGTTTGCAATTGCAGAGTTAATTACGGGAGCTGGGCAGAGCGATTGGTGTTTGCAAAGCTTCACCGGAGGATGAAGCTGGCAGGGAGAGGTTTGGGTTTGCTCTTTGCTCACACAGGGAGGCACTGGGGCAGGTTTCCTTCCATCCTGCCCCAAAAGATGGGGGCATGGGGTCCCCAGGGATCCCTTTGGCATCGGCACAAATCCCGGTCACATCGCGGGGTCACATCCTGGGCTCGGCCAGTGCTGCCCAGAGAAGGATCTGCCCTGGCTGGAAGAGGCAAACGGGCTAAAGACCAACCCAGCGAGGCTGCAGGAGGAGCTGGAGGAGAATTTCTGCTGCCTGAGAATGTGAAGTGCTTCCGCCAGTAATCGCCGGAATCATCAAATTAGCATAAATTCTATTAACAGTTTCCCAGATGAGACATTTCAAGGCTTCTCCCCCCCCTTCCTGACACAAACAAAAGAGAATATAATTACTTTGCCATAAAGCAGCTCCTGAAAAGGCCCTCGGTCCTTTTGCCTTTCTTCTCCCTTGGAATAAAGCTCCAAATGAAAGGTGCTCCCCACCTCTCTGCTCTCATCATGCACCAGCCAAGGAGGAGGAAAGGGAGCCCACAAAGGTTTTAGGGACTGGGACGGAGCAGGGGGCCTGGTTGCCAGGTCCACATCATACCACAGGTGAGGGGGTTCTGAGAAGCTTTTTTTGGGGTGTTCCATTCCTGCTGCCCTCGGAGCTGCCCTCGTGACTCAGAGGAGGATTTGGAAGGACGATGGTTGAACACATATGGAAGAAATGCAATTTGTGCAACACAAGCCCAGCACCTACTGCAGTAACTCACTACAAGCACCGCGGGGGCAATCATCTAAAATAATGTGCCTTTTTATTGGCACGAGATTGCAGATGACAATTTGAAAGAGAACAGAATTTGCTTATGAGCAAAAGCCTCCTTAACTCTTCAGAACGACACTAAAACAACTCGCCTGCCTATAAATACGATCTGCCAATAGAGACATCTTAGCTGTGAAGATTTAATTACAGGCAGGAGCTGCAGGAGGCCCTGGGCTGACACTGAAACTGCCTCATCACAAATGGGGGATTTACCTGCACAGGAGGCTCTTGGCTGAGCCAGGTGTAACTTTCAACCCCAGCTTCTTTCCAGACTGGGGCAAACTGGGCTTTGGGGTGATTTTCCGTGCCATAAGGTCTTATATCAAGGTCAGCACCTTTCTCTTGTTTGGCCACTGGCTTGGAGGACAAGTTGTGTCTCTCTTAGGCCTCAGTTCCCCTATAAAATGTAGATAATTTTGGCTCTCCTCTTCAAGGAAGCCTCATTAATGTTTACTTTTCCAAAGATCTTGAGGCTTTTTACAATCTATAATGAATTAATTATTATTAAGTTAAAACAAACTATATACCCTAAATAAAGCAGTTCCAACAAAGCAGCTGGATGATGAGAGCAATCTGCCTTATGAACTCCCTTTTCCACCGCGCAATTTTAAGCATTTAGTTCCGCTCTCTAATTGCTAATATCCATTCTTCAATTACCCGCTGTTTTGTTTCAGATTTCAAAGATTAAAGTGCGTAGTTATTTTATGATTATGTGAATTCCCTTTGTGTAATTGTTGGGTTTGGGTTTTATCCCTTTGCATATTAAATGCCTGCATAGGGAAGACTAGTACGTGGCTCGAAATGGGTTTTGCCTTTGGCACAGGTTGCCGGCTGTTACTCAAATCAACGTTTAAAGACAAAAGCCAGGCGAGGCACCATATTTCTCAAGAGACAACACCTAATAAATAGCCTCACGGTGAATTTCGACATGCACTGGCTGCACTCAGCCCCTTGCAGAGGTCCTGCAGAACCAGTGCGGGGGGCTCGGGCCCACCCGCTCCCCGTGCCAATGGCTTTGCTTAAAATAACAACCAGGGCTCGGTCTGAGGAAGCTTTTTCTGCCCAGAACAGCCCCTCTGGAGCCACTGGCTGCGCTGGGGAAGGGGCAGCCCGGGCTCTGCGGGCCCTGGGCCCTTGCGCCATCCCCGGCCCGCGCTGTTGCCAAGCAACGCCAGCAGCCAGCGGTAAAGATGGCGCCCGGGCGGCTTCAGCGCGCCAGCGGCCGCGCCCCGCGTGCGCCCCGGCGGCGGGAAGCGCAGTGGACACGCCCTTGCCCTCACCAGACATGGCGCCGGGCCGGCTTCGGGAGCAACGCGAGCGCAGCCAATGAGACGCCGCGAGGGCGCCGAGGCGCGCCTGATTGGCCGGCGGATTCAAACCGGAGCGCGGGGCAGTTGGGGCTGCGCGCGCGGCCCGGGCCGGAACGGCGGCCCAGGTGAGTGACCCGGGAGGGGCTGAGGGGACCTGAGGGGAACCGGCGGCCCAGGTGAGTGACCCGGGAGGGGCTGAGGGGTCTGAGGGGAACCGGCGGCCCAGGTGAGTGACCCGGGAGGGGCTGAGGGGAACCGGCGGCCCAGGTGAGTGACCCGGGAGGG
>VZRZ01002894.1:135941-173903 GCA_013398175.1 Climacteris rufus
GCCTGAGGGGAACCGGCGGCCCAGCTGAGTGACCCGGGAGGGGCTGAGGGGGCCTGGGGGGCCTGAGGGGAAGCGGCGGCCCAGGTGATTGACTTGGGAGGGCCTGAGGGAGCCTGAGGGGACCTGAGGGGGAGCCTGAGGGGAACCGGCGGCTCAGGTGAGTGCGCGGGATCGGGAGGGCTGAGGGGAACCGGCGGGGCCCCGGTCCCGGACCCCGCCCCGGTCTCTTCCCGGTGGTCTCGGAGCCCCTGTTCCCCCGGCCCGGAGGGCGCTGGACGGGCTGGGCTGGTTCCTGCGGCCTCCAGAGGCGGGGCCGGTGATGGTGGTGCTGGTAATTAACGCAGGGAGCTGAGTGTGCCCCGTGCTGTGAGTTCGGACCACAGGGGCAGAGCTCTTCCACACCTCGTAGTCCACCGAGAACGTACCGAGATATCGGTGTGTCTGTGAAGCCTGTACCTGTGAACCAGGTACCTCAGCGCTCTCTGTGTTGGCCCCGTGTGTTGTGTGCCCTCCTGGTCCCTCTCCCAGCCCTTCCAGCACCAGTTCCTTTCCCAGCCCCGGCTGCCCTGCCTGCCCCAGCCACCTCTTGCATTAGAGAAGTCATTTCTGTCTTGCTGAGCTGGAGACTTTCCCCTTCGCTGCCTCTGTTTATGCCGTTGTTGCCGCTGTTTGAGGGAAATGTGCTGACTGGTTGAATTTTAACAGCTATTTGCAGGAGGAGCTGTAACTGAAAATGCAGCTAAATTTAAAACTGTATTAAAATTCCCCGGAATGTTGCTCCTATTTTTATCTTACAAAGTGCTGAAAACTTGCAGGTTTTTAGTGGCCTATATAGTACCAAGTTATTTGTAGACAGGGCACGGGCTGTGTTCTGCATCCTTTGCAAAGGGAAGGACTTGGGATCCCTCATCTTGCCTTGGGTCCTGAGCCTGTGTGCTGTGCTGGAGGAGGCAGATCTGCCTCTCTCCATGGCTCTGTTATCCATAGACTGTGCAGGGCTGTGGATTTTCATTCCCTATGAAAAAAACATAACTGCATATATCTCCATAAAACATGATTTTTGCCTGTGCAGCTTCTAAAACTCTCCTAGAAGCATTGCAATCAGTAACTGAGGTTGGTTCTCCTTTCTTTGGGCTGGTATGGTGGTTTGTGTTCGGGTGTGGGAGGGGAGGGCGGGGCTGTTTGTTCAGCTGTGATTTTTTGGCAGGAGGATGGAGACTGCCATGGTGAACCTGCGAGCTCTGTACGAGCAGCTCGTGCGCCAGGCCGAGCTTCTGAGCGAAGGGAACGAATACCGTAAGTTCTGCCTACTGAAGGATCTGCTGAAGGTGCTAAAACCAGTCAGATTTGGTTTTTTTCCTTTGTTAAAAAACATGAAGTCCCAGCTGGACTTCCATGCAGGGCCACGTTCTGCTTGTAGCAAACTGAATTCGTGCAACATCTCGTGTTCCAGCTCTTCTGGTCGGTGGTGGCAGGAAGGGCTGGGTCTGAAAAATGGAAGAGCTCATGGGCATCTCTAGTGAGGGTGGGTTTGCCCAAAGGCTGGGTTCTCCATGCCTCAGTTGGTTATGGACATTCAGGTTGCACATCAGGAGGAATTTCTTCATGGACAGGGTGGTCAGGCCTTGGCAAGGGCTGTCCAGGCACTGGTGGAGTCCCCATCCCTGGAGGTGTCCAGGGAAGGACTGGATGTGGCACTCGGTGCTCTGGGCTGGGTGACAAGGTGGGGTTTGGTCACAGGTTGTGTTGATGGTCTTGGAGGGATTTTCCACCCTCAGTGATCCTGGAATTCGGTGTGAACTGACACCTGCTGTGTCTCCTCTGTGTGTTCTCTCCCCAGAGTTCATTCAGCTAGCAAAGAACTTTGAGGAGTACCGGCAGAAATGGCAGAAAACGGAGCACGAGGTCGGCAGGTACAAAGATCTCCTCATGAAAACAGAAGCTGAGCGCAGCGCCCTGGACGTGAAGCTGAAGCACGCCCGCAATCAGGTGGATGTGGAGATCAAACGGAGGCAAAAAGCCGAAATGGACTGTGAGAAGCTGGTGAGTAATTCCTGTGCTACCCCTGAGCCCTTGAGAGTGTGGGGCAAAGAATATTAGATTGCATTGATCAGTGGAAAATAAGGACTGGCGCTCATGGGAAGGAAAAAAAAAGGCAAAGAATTGGCTTGGCTCCTCGGAGCAGCTTTGATCTGGGAAAGCAGAGTGGCTGCTCTTGGAGCTGAGCTGCCATTACCTGTCTGAGCTGCCATTGCCTGCCTGCAGCCATCAGCAGTCCATCGACACAAGTGCTGAGAGCTCACCTCTGGTATCTCAGACACTTCAGGTCGGCTCTCCCAGTCATTAGGCAGAGTTTATCCAGTTTATCCAGCTGCTGATGTTATCTGTGTTCGAAGGAGCGGCAAATCCAGCTGATTCGGGAGCTGCTCCTGTGCGATGCATCCGGCGGCAGCATCCACCTCAGTGAGGAGCAGAAGTCTGTCCTCGCCTTCCTGAACAGGCCACAGGTTTCTGTGGGGGGTTCAGGCAACAAAAGGTAGGGAAACAGCGTTTTATCTGAAGTGTCAGCCATCAATCCAGCCGTGACACCTTCTGCACCCGTGTCAACGGTTTTCCTTTTTGTTCCACTTTAAAATACGGCTCTTCTGAGTCAGCGAGATTGTTCTGGAACCGTGACTGACTGAAAGCCAAACTGATACAAGCTTCTTCTAATTTTTGTTTTTTAGGCTGTCTACAATAGACGAATCTGGCTCAATGCTGTCAGACATCAGCTTTGACAAGACCGATGACTCACTGGTAATGTCACTCCACGCTCTGAAGTTCTCCCTGGTAAAGCCTGAGGGGAGGGGGTTGATCTCCAGAGACCCTTTGTGTTTCGATTACTGGGCTATTGAACTGGTTGAGCTCATTTGCATTTCCCGGGTGTGCTGTTGGCTAAAACTTGATGAAAGCCGTGGCCGGGGGGCCGTGTGGTATTTACCATTAACCAGTGCTGTGTCTTGCCCCCAGGACTGGGATTCCTCCGTGGTGAAAGCTGTGAGGCTGAAGAGGAGAGAGAAGCGGGTGCGTTGTTCAATTGTTCGCTGTCACAGTTTCCATTGTTCGGCCTGGCTGCCACAATGGCACCATCTGTCACCTCCCAGCCACCTGGAGAGACGCCTGAGCCGCTAACCACACTCAGACCTTGCATGGATGTGCTGCTGCTCTGGGGGTTTAGGTTGGAATTTAGGTCTGATGTCACTGTTTGGCTACTAAAAATGAGTGGAGTTCTGTATATCCCGTGCTGTTACAGCCCGGGGTTTGCAAGAACACACTTGGAGATTATTAACAGCTCCCAGGTTAGGGGAAAATGGTGTAGGAAGTTAATATTTTTCTATTTTGTAAAGGAGCTTGTAGCTTGTTCTGCTTTAATCTGCAGAAGACACAAGTGGGAAAGAGCCTGAAACCATCACCTAATGGAGCTGGGAAGAGTCTGGGACTTGCTTAGTTGCTCTTTTTTGTGTCTGTAGTTTGTTGTTTTATTTGTTTAGTTTTCTCCTTTCTTAGGTTGTATTTCTTTTTTTTTCTGACTTGAATTACAAAGCTGGCTAGGAAAATTATTTGAAAGAGCAGCATACTGAGGTTTTTTAACTCTTCCTGGCGCCTCCAAGGTTGCCATGAAGAACAGGTACTGCTGAAGGACCTGTCTGCACACACCACAGATGCATGAAGTGTTCAGTCCTTCTAATTATCCTGGACCAGTAAAATGCCAAATTAACAGCATTCCTGCTTCCTAGACAAGAATGTGCTGTCTCTTTTCAGCGCTCTTCCAGGCAGTTTGCTGAAGGCCCCCCAGGTCCTCAAAAGAAATCCAGGTCCATTAGCAACACAGCTGACCAGGTATGGTGGTCCCAGCTGGGTTTGTGTGGTCACAGTTCCTGCCTCTTTCCAGTGCCACTGCAACTCCTGTGTTCTGCCAGAATTGCTGTCACTAACAGCCTGTTTGTCACTCCAGGGCAATGAATCCATAGTAGCAAAGACCACTGTGATGGTCCCCAACGATGGTGGCCCAATTGAAGCCATTTCTACCATCCAGACTGTGCCTTATCCTCGGAGGAGCCGGAGGAAGAGTGGTAGGTGTCACATCTGGCCCGTCTGACACAACTACCCAGGCTATCCTGGAATGTCACTTATTCCTTCCAGGACATGGAAGCTGCTTCTGGTTTATGATGTCCATGCTTTTTGGGTGATTCCAGTCAGTCAGCCTCTTCCTCTTGTGTCTTGCAGGTCCTTTGCAGCCTTGGAACAGCGAGTCCAACGTGGGCAGCAAGCAGCCGGAGTGCAAGGCGGACACGGATGGCTCTGGCACCCCCCAGCACAACGGGGGAGTGAGGCTGCACGACTTTGTGTCGAAGACGGTGAGTCTAAGGGCAGAGGAGCTTCAAAAACATCTTCCATCTTGAAATGGGTGTGATAAGAGGCTGCCACGTGTGTCAAGGGAAGGGTTAGGTTGGATATTGGGGAAAAGTTCCCCCTCAGAGGGTGCTGGGCACTGCCCAGGCTCCCCAGGGAATGGGCACGGCCCCGAGGCTGCCAGAGCTCCAGGAGCATTTGGACAACGCTCCCTGGGATGCACAGGCTGGGATTGCTGGGGTGTCTGTGCAGGGCCAGAGGTTGGACTGGATGATCCTTGTGGGTCCCTTCCAACTCAGGATATTCTATGATTACATCTCAGGTCCATATGAACTGCACCAGTTACCTGCGTGGATCAGGGAACAGTTATCCAGTTGAATTCCCGCTGAGTTACCACACTGCTCTAACCTCTCCCATCTGTGTGCTCTGCATCATCAGGTTATCAAGCCAGAATCGTGTGTTCCATGTGGCAAGAGAGTGAAGTTTGGCAAGATCTCGCTGAAGTGCAGGGACTGCAGGGTGGTGGCTCACCCCGAGTGCCGGGAGCGCTGCCCCCTGCCCTGCATCCCCACGCTGGTGGGCACTCCGGTCAGGATTGGAGAGGTGGGTCTGTGCCTTGGGACTCGCTCAGCTCCCATCTGCTTCCCCAGCAAAGCTCCTGTTGCTCAGAGCTGCATAATGACGTGCAAATGAGCTTGCTAATGCATCGTTCCGGGAGCAGGGAGGGGGTGTAGGGGTGTTGTGGTAGGAGGGCGTTGAGTGGGGAAGGCAGGCGATGCAGCGCTGTGCTGATGGATGTGATGTTTCTCCATCGGGCCTGAGAAGAGCAACAATTCTTGTTTTCAAACCTTAGAGCTCGCTGTGAATTCCTGAGAGAGTATTTTCCATGTCTTGATGACTGAATCTCTCTTTTTTTTTTTTATTTTCCCTTCTGCCTTTTAGGGCACCTTGATGGATTTTGTCCCTTCTACTCCTCCAATGATCCCTTCCATCATCGTGCACTGTGTTAATGAGATCGAGCAACGAGGGCTGCATGAGGTAAAAAGAAAATGAGGTGTGAAATGGTGCTAATGAAAAGAGGGTTGTGGTGTTAGGGAAGCAAATTGTTAACCCAGATATCCCTTATTTATGGTGTGTGTTGGGTGACTGAGGGAGATGGGGAGTGCTCAGGTGTGGAGAGAAGGTGGGGGTGGAAGAACATCAGTTGACCTCTTCTGAGCAAAGCTTTGTGCCAACAGACGGGCCTGTACCGCATCTCTGGCTGTGACAAGACTGTGAGGGAACTGAAAGAGAAGTACCTTAGAGGAAAAAACATTCCTTTGCTCAGTAAAGTGGACGATATCCACGCCATCTGCGGCCTCCTCAAGGACTTCCTGCGCAGCCTCAAGGAGCCCCTTCTCACCTTCCGCTTAAACAAGGCTTTCATGGAAGCTGCAGGTGAGGAATTGGACACCTCCAACTCTTCCCTGAGGCTGAGTGGTTGTGGTTTAGCTGTGGAGTGAGCCAGCAGACCTTGGTGCTCTGTGGAGCCCTCATGCCTGAGTTCTGGTTGGGCAGGATACAAGATTATTACCACAGGGTGGAAAGTTTCTGCCTTCCTTGTTTCTCAGGGTGGCTGTGGCTCTGAGGAGAATATTGCAGCTTCTGGGACCACTTTCTTAGGTCTAAATTTTAATTTTTTCCCCTAGAAATCTCGGATGAGGACAACAGTGTTGCTGCTATGTACCAAGCAGTTGGAGAACTTCCTCAGGCCAATAGGGACACCTTGGCTTTCCTCATGGTCCACCTGCAGAGGTACATTCTGATGGACAGGGGGGTTGGAACCAGGTGATCTCGGAGGTCTCTCCCAACCCAAACCATCCTGTGATCTGAAAGGGGAATGTTACCCCACTGGTGCTTTTTTCTAATTGGGTCTTGTCACTGCTTGTGAGCATAAAGTCTTCATTCTGGAACAAACCTGCTCACTCAGAGGCTGAGTGTGTGTGGCACAGGGAAGTTGCATGATAAGGGAAGGGGAGAAGCTACATTCTTTCTTAATTTCTTTTACTGTAGGGTGGCTCAGAGCCCAGATACTAAAATGGACATCTCCAACTTGGCCAAAGTCTTTGGCCCCACCATAGTGGCCCACGCAGTACCAGATCCTGACCCCATGACCCTCCTGCAGGACACCAAGAGGCAGCCCAAGGTAGGTCAGCAGCAAGGACAAACCTGGGTGAATTTATCCCAATTAAAGAGCTCAAATTGCTTGAGGGGAACAGAGGCAATGCCTGTCTGGTGTTGCTGTGTCAGAGCTGTGGGTTGGTGACATTGGAGAGGGACATTTTACAACAGAATGTAGTGACAGGACAAGGGGGAATGGCTTCAAACTCACAGAGCAGGTTTAGATTGGATATTGGGGAAAAAAATCTTCCCTGTGAGGGTGGGGAGGCCCTGGCACAGGGTGCCCAGAGAAGCTGTGGCTGCCCCATCCCTGGAAGTGTCCAAGGCCAGGTTGGATGGAGCTCTGAGCACCCTGGGACAGTGGAAGGTGTCCCTGCCCATGGCAGGGGTGGAACTGGATGGTCCTTAAGGTCTCTGCAAGCCAAACCAGGCCATGGTTGTGTGGTCAGTGACTCACAGGGGTCTCTGCAGGTCGTGGAGCGACTGCTGCTGCTGCCCATGGAGTACTGGAGCCAGCTGATGATGGTGGAGCAGGAAAACATTGACCCAGCGCACGTCATTGAGAACACCAACGCCTATTCCACTCCAAGGACACCTGAGGTTCAAGGTAAGCCTGGCTTCTGCTCTGTTATTTAAAATAACAACTCTCAATCCAAGCTGCTGGGGAGGCTGTTGGAGCCAGCCACTCCTGCTCACTTTATGGAGGAAGAGGGAAAAGCAAAGTGTGCCAGGAAATGCCAGATCTGTCTAGTGTTTCTGACAGATGCCAGGGAATGTCTGACGTTCCCTGCATGGCAATGAAAACTTCAGCTGTGCCCACACTGTGCTGCTCTTTTCAGTGAGCATCCTGGGACCCCTGACCACCCCAGAGCAGCAGCTCTCCAAGACACCATCGTCCAGCTCCCTGTCCCAGAGGGTCAGGTCCACCTTCAGCAAAACCACCCCCAAGTAAGTGCCAGTGGGTGTTGTCACGGAGTGTTGCAAGGACTGCAGGTGATTTGGGTGGTCAAGGAGAACTAAAAATAAACTTTTGGGGCAGCCTGCACTTAGTACTCAGTCAGCCCTCCCTTAATCTGTGCTGTGGTCACTGCAGCTGCCTGATGGGTGGCAAACAGCATCTGATGTAGGGAGAGGAACATTTGGTTTGGGAGGTGGATGTTCCCCGGGAAAAGGAGAGTTCTGGACCTCTGTATCCCAAGCTCCAAACTGATATTTTTGTGTTTCTCTTGAATTAGATTTGGGGGCAAAAGCAACATTTTGTTTGGGAGGTGGGGTAAAATTTGGGTGGATGTTCCTTGGCAAAAGGAGAATGCTGGACCTCTGTATCCCAAGCTCCAAACTGATATTTTTGTGTTTCTTTTGAATTAGATTTGGGAGCAAAAGCAAGTCAACAACCCAGCTTGGGCATCAGGGTAACTTCTTTGCCTCTCCTATGCTGAAGTGAAGACCTGGGAGTTGGTTGTGTCCTGGCATTTGCACACCAATGCTCATGAGTACAAGAAATACAAATTGTCTCCGTGGCCCCTGGAAGCTTATATTAAATGATGTTTTGCCTTTTATCTTTCAGCTTTACTGAGACTTTTAATGGGATTTTATAGTGCAATTTATTTTTATTATCTAATGCTGTGCTGAATGTAGTATTAGTGAAGACACTAACGAGCAGGATTGGTTCAGTTTTAATCATTAAAAAAACTAGAGAACTGGTGTTTTCACTGACATCTGGTTTCCTCCCTGTGTGAAGTAGAGCAGTCAAAGCTGAGTGTCAGTTGGTTGGGTTTTCTAAGCTCTGTAGGATGTTCCTGACGCAGCAGTGTCTGAACTTTGTCAGAATCCAGGCTTTCCAGCAGCACAGCCTGCAAATCCCACCTGGCTGGTGGTGCAGCTGCAATCCTGAGGATGGCACTGTTGGATTGGGCTGGTGGGCAAAAGCCTTTCGTTCATGACCTGCCCAAGGGACTGCGAGTTCTCTAAAGAAACACTTCCTGATGCTGTGTGTACAAAGGGACATTCTGTGGAGGACTGGAGATGCAAAGCCAAAGGATTCCTGGGGAGCCCAAGGGAATTAGTGCTGCTCGCAGTGGGGAGGGGAAGGAGGGTGGCTCAGTGGGAGTGGGAATCCTGCTCTCCCAGGGTGGGATCTGTGGTGTTTCCCAGTGCTGTGTGAGGAGACCTGTGGAACACACAGAAGTTTATGAAGTGGCTGATTTTATTGAGCTCTGCAAAACTGTCCTGACTATGCAGTTCAGTAAATCCTGATGTTCTACATGACTCACAGTTTTTTGTCCTCTGGTTCATGGTTTAACTTGTGCTGTGCAGTTTTCACTCCCACCAGAGGCTGAGGGGCTGCTCTCCAAGGAGCTCCTGCCCCAAGGACTGATCCTGGCCAGCTCTGCTGCTGGGGGCAGGATCCTGCCCTGGGCTCTGCCTCCTGGGTCCAGAGGAGCAAGGAGAACAACAGGTTTGGTCCTCACTCTTGTCTCAGGAGGTGAAATAGGTGTGTGTGGTGGCCTGGGGTGTTTCTCATTTCCCTGGATTGTGGGGTCTGGGGGTGAAGCTTTCTCCTGCTGTGTTTGTACCCTGGTGCTGACCCACTGCTGACCCCCAGACACGGGGTTGTTTCTGCCCTCTGGGGTTCTCAGACACACCAGATGTGCATGAGGGAGCAGTGAGGTGTGTTCTCACCCAAATCCTGTTTCAGGGCACACTCGGCCCTTTCCTGGAGCATCTTGTGCCAGACTTGGTCCTTGCCTGTTCCTCACTTGGGCAGAAACCAGGTCATTGTCAGTAGGGCCTCCTGAGGGACATCTGCCACCCCCCCTCGTGTACTGCTGGGCACAGAGTCCCCTGGCAGTGCTTGGGGACATCACCAGGATGGGGCAGTGCCCACCTGTGCCTGCAGGAAAGGGCAGGAGTTCCAAGTGGGATGTACAAGGAGCCAGGACACTGCAGAGGAAGGGCCTGGGGTGAAGGGGAGTGAGAGCTGTGAGGAGAGGGTGAATCTTTGGTGTTCCATGCTCTGGTTGCTTCAGGCTGTGAGCAGACACCAACACAGAGAAATCACACAGAGAAATGTTTATTGATCAAAGAATATTAAAAGCCTCGCTTTGGCCCCAGAAACAGGGATGAAAATGTCATTCCTGGTGGGAACCAGCACAAGAAAGCTCCTGGTTTATGTCCATGCAGGGGCAGGCGTGTGTGTGCTTCTGAGGATTAATGCAGATAAAAGCACCCCTGTGGGCTCCTTAATCAGCAGTGTTTAATGCATTTGGACAGGCCAGTGACCATCTGTGTCCTGTACAGAAGGGCTTCACCCTCATCGTGCCTCCTCAGTGATCTTCCAGAGGAATCCACCTCCTGATTTGTTGCAAACGGGAGAATTCTTACAATTAACAAGTTGATTTCTCACACTGCCCTATCGGCAGCTCCAAGGGAGGGACACAGGTCCACACCTGCAGAGGATGGTGCTCAGAGCCCTCTGGGAGAAGCAGGACACAGCAGCGTGTGTAAGCTTTGGGTGCTTGGTTACCTGTGGATTCGCTGGCTGAGCAAAGCGATCTGAGGAGCTGACAGAACCATCAGGTCCACGTGAGGGACGGGCCTGCTGTTCAGAGACAGAGCGTCCTTTTTGCCTTCTAGCCTTGTAAAAAGTGCCCAGCTCTCTGTGGGCTGGGGCTCTGCCCGTCAGGCACACTGAGTGCAGCGAGTTGCACCGCCGGGTGCTGGTCGGCCTCCTCGAGGAAGCGGCGGATGGCGTTGGCAGCGCTGGTGTCCCCGCTGTGCTGGTAGAACAAAACCATATTTCTCAGTCTGCGCCCACACTCCCTTCTCTGCTCTGTCTGCACTGAAATGCTGTACCCATCCATGAACTTGGCTTTTGCCTCAGCGTGGGACTTCTTCTTGTAGAGGAAGAACTTTCCCCAGAAGAGGTTCAGGGCTTGACGGCATCTGAGGCTCAGGGTGTCGATGTTCTCCTGCAACTCCTTGTAGATCTCTTCTTCCCGGGCCGGGTCTCTTGCACCAATGAACTCTGCCAACTGCAGCTTTAAAAGTGTAAGGTCAAGGTCTGGATGCTTCTGAACAATTTGCTGGAGGTCATTGATGGCTGTATCCAGTATATTGTTCCTGTTTTCCTCCTCTGCACTAAGCCACTGTTGCTTGTAGCACTTGGCCAAGGCCTGGTAGAGAAGGTGGTAACCTGGGTCCTGCTGCAGAGCTCGCTTGAGGATCTTAACTGCTTCCTCTGTCGACTGTGGCAGCCAGAACAAAACTGATAATTTGAGGACCTCAGGGTCAGAGCTTTTTTCTGCACATTCTTTGACCAAATCAATTGATTTTTCCCTATCTACGTGCTCAAGTAGCCTGGCCAAATATATTTTGGCTCTGTAGTTACTTGGCTGCTCCTGGATGGTCCTTTCCAACTGGATTATGGCTTCACTTGCGATATCAGGATACCAGAAGTAATTCCAGGAGGAATAAAGAGCCATTCCAAGCCCAATACGGAAATATCTGTTCTCTGGTTCAAGCATCAAGGCCACCTCAAAGCACTCTCTTGCCCGTTCCCCGTTCCGGGCTCTGACAGCCAGGAGGGACCAACCTTTCTGGGCCTGGATGTCCGAGATCAGCCGTGTATCCCAAGGAGCTGGGCAGAGCTGCTGAATTCGTTCCAGGCAGCTTTCAGCCTCCTGGTAGGAGGCCTGGAGGTAATAAATCCAAGCATAATTCCCATAGATGATCAAAGAGCCAGCAGCAGATGCTGGCTGCTCCTCTTCCCTATTGTGCTTCTCAGCAGCTTGGAGGCTTTGCAGAGCTTCCGTGCTCTGGTGGTTCAGCTGGTGCAGGTAGGCCTGGAGCCCCAGGAGAGCCACCTGGTTCTGGTGGGTTGTGTGCTCGATCTCCACAGCCAGCTTCTGCAGGATGTGGGAAGGATTGAAAGTGCCTGTTACACCCAGGTTCCAGGTGAAGTGACACTGAAGGGCATCCAGCTTCTTCTTCAGTTGCTCATTGCTACGAAGAGGAAATGGTGGGTTAGGGAAGGGTGGGTTCACTGAGAGCAGAAAAGAGGGAGAGGTGGAGGATGGGACTATCTCCCGTTGCTCAGTGTGTCCCTTGCACACAGGCTCCTAAAGAACCTGCAAATCTTTGTTCCAATCAGCCTAATTTCAGGGAGAAATCTGTGAGCCTTCACTCCTGGCTTGCTGTTCTCCAAGGGGGAGTCACCAGAGCCTGGAGCCAGGGCTGCTCTCTTACCTAAGGCAAAGGCGCTGGCATGGCCTGCAAAAAGGGAAAGCCACCCCACCCACATGAGAAAAGCTTCTTTGCCTTCCATGGGGAGGAAGGAGGGGTTGTGCCTTCAGCTGAAGGGTGAAGAAATGGCTCAACAAAGTCCAGCAAAGTCATGAAGATATTGGATTGGAGTATCTCTTCCATGAGGAAAGGCTGAGGCAGTTGGGACTCTTCAGCCTAGAGAAGAGAAGGCTCAGAGGGATCTTAGAGCTGTAGAAATACCCGAAGGGAGGGTGCAAAGAAGTGTGCCAGGCTTTTTTACTGGTGCCAGGGCAAGAAGGGCACAAACAAGCTCAGGAAGCTCCCATCTGGACATTAGGTAACTTATTTTAAACTGTGAGAAGAGAGGCCTTGCACATTTTCTGGAGTCTCCGTGCTTGGAGAGACTCAAATACTGCCTGGCTGTGGTCATGGGTGGCCCTGCCTGAGCAGGGCTGTGGACAAGGTGACCTTCAGAGGACCTGTCCAAGCTGAACCACGGTGAGATTCTGAGCAAGGACGCTGTTCTGAGCCTTGTCCTCCCACCCCTCTCACTGTGGGAGCTGTGATGAGAACGGGTGCTGTGCACTCACCTCATCTTGGCTGTGGGTGCCACGTCACCGTCGAGGGCTGGTGGCTTGGCTACACCTCTCCCACGCTGCAGCAGACCCTGGGCAGGACAGGCTGTCACCTCTGGGCTGACCCTTAAATAGAGAAACTCTTGGGTGGAGTCCAACTAAACCACTAGTCCAGGATGAAACGAAACTGAAAGAGAAGAGCTTAAACCAGAAAAGAAAGTGTCCTCCTCCTGTCTTGAAGTTCCCACCTTCCCTTCAAAAAACAGGACTGGGGTCTGGATAAACAAGAAAGGAGCCTTGTGGTCAGAGCAGCAGGGTCTGAGCTCACCCCTGGAGACCTCCCTGCTGAAAAAGGCTTGGGTGTTACAGCTTTTAGGAGGTACCTGGTGTAAGACGGTGGAGGATCCTGGGCTGCAGAAGGAAAATGCAGCGTCACTGTTATCAGAGAGGAACCAAAGGCTCTGCGTGGCTCTGCAGGACCTGGGGGCTCGTCTGGAGCGCCTTTGCTGGAGTTTATCTTGTTTACCTGAACCAGTAACTGCCCAGCAAGAAGGGGGTGGCAATTGCACTTGCATTTTTGTGTGAGGTACAGTGGTGTAGCTGCAGTAAAACCCAAGTGCTTCCTTAAGGAGCAGGTAGTGCTGACAGAGCACGGGATGGCCCCAGGGGTATTAGAAACTCGCCAGGGATCCACTGCTGCCTATCGAGGTTCTGGCAGATGGCAGAAACAAGTGGAAGTGACAGAAAAAATACAGGTAAAATACAGGAGACACAGTATATCTGAGTGTAACATGGGATTGCAGCCCTGGGCAGAAAGATTCCAGTAGAGAGCGTAGTAGAAAATGCATTAAAATAATAGCCTCAAGTAGACTCTAAACAGAGAAGGAAGAAACCACCAGCTTTAGAATCATATTCCTCCCAGCAAAGCAAAAAACCTCTCTTCATTTTCCCCCTCAGGATGCTGATGAGTCACTGCAGCAGCGCAAAGGAAGGAGGAGAATTTACTGCTGGAGGAGCAGGGTAGATGCTTTTATCCTCTGTGTTTATTTTTTCCTATTGCTGACAACCTTTAATAGAAAATGAGTAATTTGGCTATTAGTGTTAGCACTGCTGGATGAACAATGAGTGATTGCTCTATCTTGATTAGGCTGAAGCATTAATTAGACAACCAATAACATCTAATTCTTGAATCCTCACATCAGTGTCTTCTTTCAGCATCTTTCTGTGCATTTTGGCTCGACTAAGCTGCTTTTCTCTTGCCTGTGGTGGCCAGGATGGGGCTGGATGAGTTGGGTGCTGCGTGGATGTTTTGGCTCCCTGGGCTGGGGCAGAACTGGCAGGATGGAGGAGAAATTCACAGCTCAAATCCCTCAGGCCTTGACAACAGTTCTTGGCTACTTCTGCTAATATTAGGACTGGTTTGAGGATGATTACGGTTCTGTGTAACAGCTATTAATATCATACAAAGCTTGGATGGAAGTCAAAAATAACAGCAAATGAGAACTACAAACCAGCAGCCAAAAAGGAAGTACAGGCAAGGCTTGGTGTTTTGAAAGATAAATGGTGGGAAGGAAAAGCAAAAGAGCTGCAATAAGATGCAGAGGAAAAAAGACACAAATATTGTTGTTAATGGTTTGAAAACAGTCCTTGGCTTCAAAACATTCTGTTACATCAAATAACACTGATCGAGTTCTGAGCTGATTGAAAGGAAATCCTGGTTTATTTGCCCAGAAAAACACCTGTTTGTTACAAAGTTCCTCTGCTGCCTGCTTGGGAACAGAGAAGGCTCAAACCAGATTGGGTTTCTAACCCCTCCATGCCTTGGAAATGGATCTGCTCTTCTTCCTCTGGAATCTGTCCCGTTACCTGCAGCAGCTGCTGCTGCTCCTGGGCAAGGCTGGGCCTTGTTCTCCCCTTCCACCTTGGCAGTTGTACTGGTGATAGTCTGAGTGGAGATGTGGTGTGCTCTGTAGGAGTAAATAATCTGTACAAGACCAAGTGACTTGTTCAGGAAATGCAAATAGCCCAACAGGCTCGGGGGGCTTTACTGAGCAGGATAAGGAAGAACTTTGGCTGACTCTGGGTCACAAAGAAGGGGCTCTGAACCACCAGGAAAGACAGAACCTGGAAATGCTGTTCTGAACAAGGTGCCTGCAGTGTTGGGAAGCTTCAAGAAGCTTCATCTGAGTAGCAAAGGCCAGAACTAAAAATACTTCGAGGTGCGGCCACAGGATTTCCCTGACAAAGTTTGAGTCCTGGCTGAATATTTGAATTCTTTCTCTGTTAATTGTCTGTAGCTTCCTTACTGACATTCGAGGACAGGTGAGGCTTCTTTGAGTAAGACAGGCAACAAAAAGGTGGGTTTAGTTTGTTAAAATTGCTATTGCTCCTTTTCAGCTCCTATGGGCTCCTCCTGGCTGTGCTGCTCCAGGGACAGCTCTGCAGGGGAGAGTAAAACTCCTCCAGGGAGAGAAGGGGGCCAGAGCAGAGTTTGACCACTGCACTGAGACGTGCCCAGGGGTGTTTCCTTCCTGGCTTTGGTCTCTGCACAAAGCCCTGGGCAGAAGCACAAGCCTTGCTGTGGGACTCGGAGCCAGCAGATGGCAGAGGCTTCCCACGGATGACACCGCTGGGCTGTTGCAGTGCCATTCTCTCCCCAGCCTGAGGGTGAGAGCGATGCTTTAGCACGGCTTTTAGATTTCTGCCTCGCAGCTGGATTATTTTTTAACAATACTGCAAACCCCACCCCTTTATTTGGAGGAAATATCTATATTTGGGAAAGTGGTGTTTTCCCCTAGGTGGAAACAGGGAAGGAAAACAGAGCAGGACCTCAGAGAGAGAGAGTGCTGTCTGGGGAGGGTGTTCATCCTCGCTGCTGAGCTGAGCAGGGCACAAGAAAAAGACTGGACAGCATTTAAAGTGGAAAAGGAAATTTTTTTAATGTAATATGTACAGAAACTGTGAAACCAACCTTGTTGCCCCACCACAATGTTTGCCCTCTTTGTTTTCAAAGGCTTTGCATGTGCCGCAGAGAACAACCTCTGTGCGCACCCTGATCCTTCCTCCCTGGTTACCTGATAATGGGAATTGGATCTACTGACTGCTCTGGATGAAGGGGGCCTGGACATTCTGCTTTGCTCATACCTGAGCAGCGGCTGCCACGGGAGCACCAGAGCCTGGATTGCTGCTGTGGGATGGTGCAGGGAGCTCTGGCTGGAGCTGGCAGGGAATAGCTGCACTCCAGACGCTGCTGATTCCCCCAAACCAGACAGGATGCTTATGAAACTCTCCTGTAACCTGCAGCGAGAGCTGGGCAGCTGCTCAAGCAGAAAAAGGAGCTGTCATGCATTTCAAAACCTGAAGCTGAAATACCCTCCCGAAGCGCCTTTCTCTCCTGAATTAATCCACCCCCAAACGTGAGGATGTGACTGTTTACAGCTCGGTGAGGCAATGAGGTCACTGCAAAGGCTTGATCAACACGAGAGAAACGATTCCAGGGAGAAGCAAGCAGATGATAGCAAGGGGTTCAGTTAACTGTCCTCAAGCCCAGCCCTGGCTCCTCACCATGCACACGTACCCAGGGTGTGTCTGGAGGGGCTGGAGGACGCTGTGATACCAACGGCCTCCCCTGGCTCCTCAGGGAGGGCAGCTTATCTCCGAGAGCAAAGCCTTCCCTTCTATCAGCACCCAGAGAGACACTCAACTGTCTTCCAACTGCTCTGATGGGGCGATAAGCCCAGAGCCTCTGCTGCTCAGCCAGGCTGGGAAGATCCAGAGCACCGGGGGCTGATCTGGGGCAGGGAGAGCAGCAACACCCTGGTCGTGAGCACATGGAGAGGTTGGGATGTTGAGAGCCTTTAACTCTCCGTTTTGACCCAGCTCCTGCGCCGTGAGGGGCTGTAGCCTTCACCCCATCTGAGAATGAGTAGTGCAGGCAGTAAAAGTTCGGGAAATTCAAAAAGGAAAGTTAAAAAAAGAAAAGGCAGTAAAAGTTCAGGAGGAATTTCTTCATGGAAAGGGCTGTGAGGCATTGGAAGGGCTCAGAGAGGTGATGGAGTCCCCATCCCTGGATGTTCAAGGCATGAATGGATGTGGCACTTGGTGCTCTGGGCTGGTGACAAGGTGGGGATCAGGCACAGGTTCGACTCTGTGGGCTGGGGGGCTTTTCCAACCTTGATGATTCTGTGATTCTGTGTGAAATGCATAAAGTGGCTCCTGCTGATCCACCCCTTTGGCTTTGAGCAGTTCCTGTGGCTGAATTCAGACATCCCTTAACACAAGGGAGGATGTTAAAGGACTTGATCTGAAAGGTGCTTTCCAACCTGGTTAATTCTGTGATAAATTCTGGGATTCTCAGTCTTTCTCTAGACAAGAAGCTGATGGAGGGTAATGCCAAGAGGGCTGAAATGCGTCAAAACTTCAAAGGGTGATTGATCAGATGGGGATTATAATTGACATGGTGGTAACGAGGAGAGAAATCTCAATGTAGTAAGGAAGAAAGAGGCTGGAGATGCACTGACACTCATTGTACCCTTCCAGGCGATCTGGGCAAGATTAAATTCACTCAACAGGTGCAAGAAAGCCAAGAAGGGAACTTTCAGTAACCCAGAGAGGATGGAAAATTGTCCAGGAAAATGCTAAAGCTTTCTGTTAAAATGGAGGCTGAAGATCCAGAGAGAATTCTGTGGTGTTTGGATCTGGGGGAACAGTGGAACGAGCACTGAAATGCTCCCAGAGAGGGGCACCAAACAGAAGGAGAAACTGCACCTCTAATTGGGCAAGATCCAACCATTCCAAGCAAAGATAATTCAGATAATTTACATCTACAACGATGTTCTGAGCACTGTGCTGCCACAAGAGGCTGTAAAAACAGTTTTATGGCTTTTGATACTGCTCCACGTGGTGCATGAGAAAGCTGAAGAATTGCTTCGGATAAAATCAGTCCAGAGTGGATCCAAGGCTGCGACAAGCCCTACACAGAGGAGAATTTTCAGTGGTTTCCTTGCAAAGTGGAAGGGTAGAAGTGAAGTCTGATTTTGAGAGGTTAAAGGATTGGATTAGGAATGATGAAAGAGGTCCTGGAATGGGCAGGAGAGTGTTTCCTTCTCACCTCTACTGATGGCGCCTTCTGTGGATAGCTGGGAGAAGAAGGTAATTTTAATTGCCATTAAATAAATAATTGCTCTCCCAACCAGGGATGGAGCCTGGATATTTCTGCAAACAGATCCTGGACAATCCCTGTTCCCTCAGAGGCCGTGTTTCTCTTGGGCTGTCGCTCTGCGAAATGGCAGCACACCCTTCTGAGAAGGATTTTATCCTTTGCCAAAGTCACAAACAAGGGGTTATGTGATGTGATTTCCTGTGCAGGCAGGACTGGGTTTGACGACCCACTGAACCTCTCGGCCTTGAAGGTTGAAGTTTGTTTTCTTGAGCTTTAGCTTGGCACCAATCCAGCAAAGTCTTTGTGTCCTGACTTTTGTCTAAACACACGCACAAAGAAGGGGGAGAATAAAAACATGCAGTGTCTTCTAGAAAGGGAAAACAAACTCTCTCTCTCCCTAATTCTGAGTCTTCCTCCATCAGCTTTCAGGAAACGAAGTGACAAAGGTGAAGTTGTTTCATATAAACTATAATTTCCAGCCAGCAAGACGACGGCTCCCTGCTCACTCCTCTGTCAAGAGGAGCTGGAGGTGGCCATTTCTCACCCAGGCACGTCTAACAGCCTCATCCATTCTCTTCTTGTGGCTTTTTTCCCTCTTTTTCAGCTCAGAGCACCTGAAGCCCTGAGAAGGCTGTCGGAGCCTTCCTGAGTGGTTTATTTTTAGCAGCAAGAGCACGCTCCAGGCCCTGGGGAACGCTGTGAGGTGGTGTAGAAACACTTGAAAATACCAAACTCCCCCTTTTCCACACAAGTGAGCTCTTAAACCTGCCCAGACTTTCTAGTGGCTTAATCCAGTCCTTGTGATCGTATTTCATTTGACGGGATTTTATTTGATGTTGCAGTCTCGAGACGTTGTAAATGTTTATCGAGGGACTCGACTCCTTCTTTCTGAAGCACCAGAATCCTGAGACCTCTTGCCCTGAGGGCTTTGGGTGAGTCCCGTGGTGCTGGGCTGACTTTGGCCCCGTGAAACGAGAGCCCCTGGCTGTTCCCAGAGCGTTCCGGGGCTTGGCTGTGCAGGCAGGAGGCATTTCAACCTTCCATCCGGGGCTGGAACACATCAGCCAAGCAGAATTTCCTTTGAGCTGCAGATAAAGAGATTCTGCTGATAGGGAGGCCCTGCTCAAGCAGCCCCCTGGGCTTTGAGCACAGCTTGGAGGGGCGAAGGGGAAGGAAGTGTTGGATGTTGTGGACACAGGACACGCAGAGAACAACAACACTTGAAGATGCACCCCCTGAGCTGCCCAGGGTGGGCATCCCACTGCAGCCAGGCTCCAGGCTTCCTAAGCCTGTGCAGTTTGGTAAGAATTCCTCAGGAATCCACAACAAAGAGTCAACTCATCGTGCAGGAAGCCTCGACCGGCCGTGGAGAAAGCGGATCACGTATTGAAAAATCAAGTTGTCTTTGTGAACGACCTGAATGATCAGATTACAGAAAGTAAATCCCTGTGAAAAAACCAATTCCAGGCTTTTCACTGAATGCTGCAGAGCCCGGCTCGCTCGCTGCTGAGTTGTGCAATGTGTCAGGGCATGCACAAGATCATTTCTTAGAAATCACAGCTCTCCTCAGCATCAGCAGAATTAAAAAATATAATAGTTTCCACTTCCAGAGAGCAGAGAGAAGCGGCTCCTGGCACTGTCTGAGTGTTATCGAAAAGATGGAGGGGGATAACAAAGTTGTGGTCAAACCCAGCCAAAGATATGGGCAGACTCTCAGTCAGACTGCTTCTTGAAAGAAAATCTTAGAAAAATCGATAACAAATCAAGGCCAGCAATAACGAACCAAGGATTTCTGGAGAAGCATTCCCTAATTTCAGGCAGATCCCTCTGTGCTCCAGCGACAAGGACTAATGGCGAGCAGAGAAAACATGGGCAAAATGTCACACCATGGTCATAAATGCACAGATTAGAGGGAAAAAATGTGATCCAAGGGGCTGTCTCCTGGTTTGCAGGGACACAGGAGAGGCTGACTGTGAAAAACCTTCCTTTTGGGGCCACCTGCCAGAGCAGCTGATGGCAGAATATCCCGGAGAGACAGAACAGGACAATGATCTGCTGTTCACAGACTTTGAGTCCCAGTCCTCCTGGTAGTTCCTGGTGGGATGGGGGCTCTTCTGCCAGCCTGGATCCTGCCCGGCCCCGGGGGTCTCCGAGGGTGGCCGTGTCACCCCAGCAGAGGGGACAGAGGGACACCCACGGCTCCATCCCCGAAAGGTGTGCCAGGAGATGCTCTGCCCACACCTTCCAGGCATTGCCTCCAGATGGTGCTCCAGCCAATTTTCTGGGATTGAGAAGGATCTGATTGTCTCACAGATGGCTTTTCTGGGCAGGTCTGTGCTCAGTAGTACCGAAGGAGGGTGGGCAGTGCTCAGCCCTTGCAGGGAGCCTTTGGCAGCCTCTGCCAAGCCCTTCCTCGCTGTGAGCAGCTCCTCTTTTCCAGCTCGGGCACTGGAAGCCCCCAAGATCTGCTGGGAATGAGTCACAAACAAGGTCCCCAAAGGAAAGGAGAACTATGGATTCGTAACCTTGACCGTTCTGGGTAGGAAAGGTTTATTTGTCCAGTTTGCTTTATAAATAACCCAGAAAGCAGCAGCTTTGTGTTCGCAGACTCAGACTCTCCTCATCCAAGCCTTGGTCCGGACCCTGGGAATCCTGGCCAGGGAGAGCAGTCCCTGGACGTTTATTTAATGACTCACAGAATGCAAAACACCCCAACAAGATAAGACCAAGGAGCGGGGTCAGTGACTCTGTGGCGTGGCAGTGCTGTGGGGACAACACTGAGGACCCTCCTGCTCCTCCTGGCCCTGGGATCTCACCAATTATCCTCCATCCCTTCTGTGGATCCCACAGGGCCTCCTCCTGCTGTGGCTGAGTCTTGCTGTGTTGTATTCTGAGTGAGGAAAAGGTTAAAAAGAAACCCGAGCAATTTTGTGGAGAAGGGAAAGAGTTGAGGTCAAAGAGCAAAATTATCCCGGAGGGATTGATGCTGGGGACCTGTGGAGTCACCACACAGGTAAGTCCAGGGAGAAACTGAAACCCTGAGAGGAAAATTAACCCTGTACAGGCAGGGTTAACCCTGGCATTTTAAATCTGTCAGCTGCAACAATCTTGTAGCAATCCTGTTTTACAGGGATAAGGAATCAGGGATGTTATATTGGGAAAAGTCATTGTTGCCAGGCTGGGGGCATGCCTGGTTTCCCTGCAGGATGTCCTTGGGAGTCAGGCAGAGATGCCACAGCCAGAGAGGAGCCAGGTCTCATCCTGACTGCTGTCCCATAGAACATTCTTTGCTGCTGCCATTCCCAGCACTGGAAATATGGGAATCCCTTGTGTCTCCCATACAAGTGGTGAGGACAGAGAACAGCATTAATGAAGAGTTTCATCACGTGGGTTGTTTCAATCCCTCCATCACACAGTTTTGTTCTCCCTATGGCAGGGCAGGAACAGCTCCAGCTGCTTTTTTTGTTAGAGGATCTGAGCACTGGAAAGGGGCAAAGACTTTTACACCACCAGCGAGGCTGAGCCATCGTGGGGTCCGGCAGGGATGGTCCAAACCCAGCAGGGTTTGACAGGAGCCTCCAGAGAGCCTGCTGTGATCAGCTAACCAGCACTGAAACCCAGCCAGCCCCGGTCACACAGAACTCTGCAAAGTGTGTGGAAAAAAGGCAGGGGGTGAACAGAAAGCCCGTGCTCAGCACCTGGGGGACGTGCAGCCTGTTTCTCCCATTGCAAACGGCCCTCAGCCTGATTTGCAGAGCTCTCAGGACTCCAACAAATCTGTAAAACTGGATACTTCCCTTGCCCAACCCACTCTTCCTTCAGCCCTTATCTGCCCTTACCTGTCTCCACTAGGTCACTTTAAAAGTCCCAGACACTTCCTTCCTTTGTTTGTCTTGGCCTGAAAGGGAAATGTCTTGTGTGTCAAAGGTTTAGTGCAAATTCCTGTCCAAGCTCTTTACTACCCCTGGCCTCAGTAAATCAAACTTCTTCTCCCAGCTAGGGATTTGCACAGTGAATCAGATTCTCTCCCCCCATTCTCCCACTCCTGCCTGCACATGGGATTGAGATGGAGCAACAAAACAAGGAGTTAAATCCCTACTGGCTGCTGCATATTTGGGATGGAAAAAGGTTTGGGTTTCGAATATATTTGCACAGAGCCAGAGTTTCTCAAGGGCTGTGCCACTGTCCTGGCTCTCCTTTCTCTTTAGGAAAATCATCTGGGCTTAGAGATCCAGAGCAGAACATGGGGGTCCTGGCTAGAGGTGGGCAGGAGGCACAGCACTGGTGAGCTCTGCCTGGACTCTGAGGAAGAATTTCTTCATGGAAAGTGTGGTCAGGCATTGGAAAGGGCTGCCCAGGGAGTCCCCACGCCTGGAGGTGTCCAAGGAATGACTGGACATGGCACTCAGTGCTCTGAGCTGCTGACAAGGTGGGGATCGGGCACAGGGTGGGCTGGATGATCCTGGAGAGCTTTTCCACCCTCAAGAATTCTGGAATTCTGTGACTGCAGCTCTCTTTCCCCAGGGCCCACGGAGGGAGACTGACAGTCCCTGTCACCCTGAAGAGTGAGAAGTGTGGTGAGCCTGAGACACATTGCACAGAGAGGATTTGGGCTCCCGCTTCCATCCCAGACCTTCTCCCGTGTTTTGCTGAGGAGCAGAAGCAGGACCCATCCCTGGGACAGCGTTGGGTGGCAGCAGGTGCAGAACCCGAGCGTGGGGCCGGCTTTGGTGCTGGGTTGCCACAAGCCGACCACGCAGGCGGTTGGGAGCTCCTTCCTCTGCAGATGAGCACCTTGATGTCGGCTCCCCTGCGCTCCTGCCCCGCTCCTGGCGGCCGCAGCGCACCTGACTGCGGGGGAACCGGGCCGGCAGCTGCCGAAACCACAGCCCGGGGGAAGCCAGCTCCTCTCCCTGCTTGAGAGCAGCCTGTGCTGCACGGAAACAGCCCGGGGCTCTTCTCACCCTCAGCTCGCTGGGCAAACAGGAAGCCACGAGCAGGGGTGGCAGAGCAAAGCGGGGCGCTGGGGGAACACCAGGGATGGACCCCTGAATCCCTCTGCCAGTTCTTTCCAGGTCAGCACAGGTTTGGCTGGCCAGCTGATGCGCTGGCATCCGTGCCCAAAGCAGGGGCTGAGCTGGGCATGGCACTGCCTTCCCTGAGCTGAGCCTCCAGCAGGAACGTTAAACTGCGGCAGCACCTGCCGGAGCAGCGGCTCAGGTGCCGGAGCTGCCGTTGGAGCCGGGCAGGAAAACTGGTGAAGAGCCAAGAGATTGGGGCAGCCAGGAGCCTCCTCCCTCCAGTGCCGCTCTGCCTGGTGCCAGCTCTTCAGAGCAGGCCACACTCCCTCGGAGAGGGAAGGTCTTTCCTCCCCACGGTGCTCCTTGCACCTCTGAACTCCTCACGGAACATGGAATAAGTCACAGAATCCCTGAAAGGTTTGGGTTGGAGGGGACTTTGAGATCATCTCATTTCCTGTCCCTGGGACACCTCCCACTAGGCAGGGGTGCTCCAAGCCCCTTCACCTTGCCTGCTTTACCCCTCTTTGGCAGCTCCAAAATGAACCACGATGAGGAACAACAGCATCTCCAGCTGCTCTGTGCCGTGATCCATGGCTGGAGAGGGCAGGAAGAGGCCACTGATCTCAGCAAGGCACCTCTGTGTTTCTCCACCCCTATTTTTCCATCCTTTTCCTGTCCTGCACTCCCTTAGCACAAGTGAATGTTCAGAGTGTTTCACCACCACTGTTCTGTTTTCATTCCTGAAATTCCCAGAACCAGCACTGGAGCTCCCTTGGCTCAGCACCTGCCTGGTGGTGACATTTAATCCATCTGTGCTGGTTTGGGTCTGTCACAAAGGCACAGCAGGAGGCTGCTGATGGCAATACAAGAGCAAACAGCCCCTTTTGTGGGTGCTCCTGCTGAGTCCACCCTGAGATGCTCCTGGCCCTGGCACTCTCAGTCTGTGACCGGAGCCAAGAGCCACCACGGGACACGGGTGGGATGATGGATTACACAAGCGGCCGGGAAATTTCTCATACATTTCCTGCAAGTTTTGAAGTCAGGCCTCCCTGTATGACATCTCATCCCTCCTCTTCACAGCTGCTTCTCATTTCCCAACCATGGTCTTCCTGTTTTGTTAACTTTTTTTTTTTTAAATCATTTTTTGGGAAGGTGGGGGGCTGTGTTTAACAGCTGCACACAATTCTCCCCATGCCATGCCTGCGCCCATCACTATTTATAGCCTCAGACAGGCCAAACAAATGAGCAGGGCTGGGGTTAATAATCATAAAATGGAGTTTAGCTGTCTCTGAACTGTGATTTACTGGGACTGAGGCCAGGCAAGATCCTCCTCACGCCCTCGCTGTGGAGTCATCCACAAGGGACCAGCCCCTTCAAAAGAGGAGAAATAATTTGAAATGTCTTTTTTCCAGCTGAAACTCGAGATAGGAAATGGTTCAAGCAGGTCTGCTGGCAGGTGAGGCCTCCGGGGCGGTGCTGGTGTGATGTGGAGGGACACTGTGGATGTTGGTGCTGCCTCCTCCATCCTTAGGAGCTCAGAGCTGCGAGAATGGGTGAGTTTGACGTGTCTGTGCTCCCCCCTGGGGCTTGTGGTGGCTGAACAGCTGCCAGTGGGAACATCCCAGCAGGAATATGTGTCAGGGTTGCTCTCAGTCAGTAAGTGCATCCCACTGGGAAGGTCTCTGGGGTTAGAGGTGTGAGGGTCGTGGACATTTCAGGCGTCCAAAACATTCTGGGTGTTCATCGCACAGACAGAGTCTGGGTAGAGCTGACCCCTTTCCTGAGCTCAGGGCACTGCCACACCCTGGGGGAACTGCCTGGGGGTCGATATCTCAGCTCCCTGCACGACCCCTATACTGATGTGAAGAACCTGCAGAGTGTGAAGAACCTGCAGGGTGTGAAGAACCTGCAGGGTGTGAAGAACCTGCAGGGTGTGAAGAACCTGCAGGGTGTAACTGGGGCTCAAACTGAGTCTGGATTGTGAACCAAGAGGCTGAGCCAGGTTGCTGAGTTCAGAGCCCGAACACGGGCACGAGGCAGCTCTCAGCCTGCCCTGGGCACCCCAGTTCTGTGCCTTGGCTGCCCTGATCAGCCTCCCCTGCAGCGGCTGTGAGGAGGCCACGGTGCCACACGGGTGGCACTGCCACCCCTGCCCCAGGACAGCAGCACCTGGGACGTGCTGTCCCCAGGGCCCTCCCGCACGCCCGGGGCCTCGGGGTATTTTTAGCCGCCGTTTCTCGCAGGCATAACTCTTCTCCTCCTGCAGAAACAAACCTGCTCCTTCCCTGCCTTCTATGGAGAGATGTGGCTGCAGGCAGCTCCCCTGCCCTGCCTCGGGCATCCGCTGCCCACGCTCCTGCTCCTTCCAGGCGCGGCTGCTCTGCTTTGTGTCTGAGGGCGCCGCTGGCAGTTCCTTCGTCCCTTGGGCAGGGAGGGGATCTCGGGGGATGTGGGAGTGGGATTGTGGCTGCTGGAAGCAAAGATTGGGCTCTTGTGAGCACGTCAGGGCAGGAGGGATGAGTCTGACTGGGCTCGAGACCCTGGGACCAGCCTGGGTCCTTGTGCTTTGGCTGGAAGAGATGAGGGCCTGAAGGAGATACAGGCACCAGGCTTTTCAGCAAAGCTCAAACTGTTATCCAAGGGTTTTCCAAAATCTGTCTGCCCCTTTGCTCTCCTAAACACCATCTCAGACCTGCTCTGGCCTCGTTAGTGACAGAAAGAGCAGCCTGGAGTTTCCAGCATGTGAACAGGACACGGGTTGGGGTTGGAAGGGGCCTGAAAGCCCATCCAGTTCTACACCCTGCCCTGGGCAGGGACATCTTCTGCTGTCCCAGGCTGCTCCAAACCTTGTCCAACCTGGCCTTGGACATTTCCAGGGATGGGGAATCCTTGAGCAGCTTCCATCTGATGAGGCTGCTGAAACATGTGACTTCACCTATGCAGGCTGAAGAACCTTCCTCTCCTCCCTCTGCTGCCTCAGCTTTCCCAAGGGTCCTTCCAGCCATCAGTGGGAAAGGCTCTCTGAGTGCTGGAATGCTCAGGAACCTCCTTAGATCCACCATCACCAGCACTTCCAGTGCTCGAGTGCCACAGAGCATCTTTTGGGTCCTCCAGCTGGTAGAACACGAGCTTTGCTGGTCTCTTCACCTTTGAAACACAAAGATTTTAATCTTTCACCCTCTTTCTTCCTCCTGGGAGACTTTGGTCAGTCATCTTAATTAGCCAGGATTGCCTCACTTCCTCAGATATGGAAATGTCTCTTTGTTAAACAGGGCAGTGTCTCTTATCTCCTCCTGGCCTTTGAACAGCTCCGCTTTTGGCAATTCCTGCCTGTCCTTGCACCTAACATGCAAATGATGCAAAGATCCAACTAGGCAAAAGTTTGTAGTTCATGACAGGGGCCTGGCTCAGCCCTGGAGCAGCAGTGACCCTGTCCTGGGCACTCAGTCCTGCGTGGCTGTGGTTGCCAAAGCCCCTCCTCAGCACAGCTTGACCACAGCCATTGCCTTTCCCCTCAGATCTATCCCAGTGATCTTTATTTTGCCCTTTTTTTCCTGTTTCAGGATATCAGGTTCTTTTATCTGAGGACAGAGTGAGAAAAATCCCAAGAACAAGCTTTTTCACCTGTGGGGCTTCTCCAGGTCTGGCATCACTTGGCTTTCAGAGGTGGGGGAAGGATGACCATGCTCCTTTTCCACTGCCATTGTTCCCATTGGCACTAAAGGATCATTAGTGCCTGGGCTGGAAATTGCCAGGACAGGTTGGCTGTGATTCTCCAGCCCGGGAGCGGGGCAGGGAGCCCAGCTCTGCTCTCAGGAGGGTTTGTGTGCTCTCTGCACAAAGCAGGGCAGCCTCAGCGGAAGAGGTGGAGTCCATCCCTTTGGAAGGGCTCCTGGGAGGATCCTCCTGGCTGCTGCAGATTTTCCTTTCCTTGGAACAGGCAAAACCTGAAGCCAGTCCCACATTGGGCCAACTGCTGGTGTTGGAAGGGGCTTGGGGTGGCTACGGGTGAGGAGGAAGAGCATTGCTGTCTCCTCCTGGAGCTGAACCCTGACAAGGTCCTTCGGAAAGGTGAAGGACAACCTTGGACAGGGTTTGGGGGTGGAAGGAGCCACCTCCTGGAAAGATTCAGGCTTGCAAGCACCCAAGGAGAATCCCTCGGTGCTCTCCTGCTTTCCTTCTTGCACTCCTCATCCTCACAAGCTCTTCCTGCACCAGGCTGTGCTCCCACCGTGAGAGCAACAGCTCAGAGCTGCAAAACTCTTGTGTTGTGGCCCCAGTTCCTATCAGAGCCAGTGGATGATGCTGTGCCCGTGTCCCTCAGCATTTGTGCAGATCCAGAGCAGAGGCTGCTGGAAAACCCTGCCGGCTTTGGGCCCGGGAAGTCGTTTCCTAGGGTGAAAATTCCCATTCTGGGACAAACCTAAGGACTGTCAGACGAGGAAAAGTGCTTTTTTGACCCCAAAATCTCAAAGCTTGTGTCTGGGAATTTGTGCTTTGGGAGCTGAGGTCTGTCCCTGGCTGTGCCCTGGGATGGGGCTGGTGGAAGGTGTCCCTGCCCGTGGCACGGGGGTGGAACAAGATGAGCTTTAAGGTCCCTTCCAACCCAAACCATTCTGGGATTCTGTGTCTGTACAGTTTTATTTCTCTCTGGCCCTCGTTTCCCACCTGCTCTCTCAGGCTGCCCCGTTTCCCTTCGTTTCTCTCCATTTCCCTTTCCACTGGCACCGGGAGCGCTGGGTTAAAGCCGCCGTCATCGGGTGTCAGCGCTGCACAAGCACTTAACCCTCTCCGGGATGGCAAAAACAAAAGGGACAGGAGGAAGAACAGAGTTCTGTGCCGGTGACACTTTCTGCCGGCCAACAAACAAAAGTTTTATGAGCTGAGCCCTCTGGATGCTGCATTCCAGCTTGGTAACATTTCGGTAACACATTGCAAACGTTTGACTCATAGAAACTTGGACGGCTGGAGCCGGGGGAGGGGGAAGAGCGTCACATTCCCATTCCCGGGCAGGGTTTGGTTGTGGGATTTTTTTTAAATTTTTTTTTTTTTTAAAGAACTGAAACTTCTCTCTGTTTAATGAAAAAAAAGTGTTTGAGGCTGGCGGCTTCCACCGGCGCTCGCATTGTGTTTGGGAGTGAGGGGCTGGGGGGGAGGGCTCCGCTGCCAAGGGAGGGACCCGGGGCCGCTGAACTCGCTTTTCTTCTGCAAGATTTTTTTTCTTTTCTTTTTTTTTTTTTTTTTTTCTCCCTCTGTGTTCCTAGGGCAGGGTTGGCTTTCTAGGTTTGATAAAGCATTTCCTTCCATTGTCATTCTATACGGCCTCTGGGCCCTGCGCTCAGTCCCTCCCCTTTGCCGTCCCCTCTCTTTCTCTCTCTCTCTCTCTTCCTGAACTTTAGTGAATCTTGAGATATAAAGAAAGCAGCTGCCTCCCTTAAGCACAGCTTGAACAATGAGACCTCATCTCCAAGGGCTTTAATTCCTCTGGATGCAAGGACAAAGCCAGGGTGAGTAGCCTGCTGGGGACTCCGCCGGTCACCGCATCTGCCCGGGCTCCACTCAGGGCCATTCCCTCAGCGCCGGCTCCTCTCCCCGCTCCCCGGCTCCGGAGGGCTCAGGTAGCTCAGGAGCAGATGCTGTGAGTGTAAAACCTCTCCAAACCCAACCACCACTGCCCGAGGAAGTGCTGACGCTGTCCCCATGGACGCTGTCCCCGTGGACGCCGTTCCCGTCAAACTCGTGCTGGAGAAGGCTTTGCCACCCAGCCCTGTCCCTGGGTTTGGGTCACCACTGGCTCCCTGCCTTGTGAGACTGGGCAAAGCCTGGCTCTGGGCAAGGTGGGAGGAATCCTGACCTCAAAGGCAAAGAAAAACAAACATGATGCAATCCGGCGTGACTGAGCGGGGCTGCGGGAGGATCTTCCCGGCGGCTTCGGGGCTGCGCAGTCTGGGGGATGCTAAAAGTGGAATTTGGGAAGGCACCAGGTGGGAGACACCTCAGGCTGGGAGCTGGGGCTGCAGGAGGAGGGCAGAGGCGCAGTCTGGGGTCTGGCTTTGCCCTGGTGATCTGCTTGGAGTGTCTCACAAAAAGCAGGAGGCGAAATCCGGGGCATCTCGACAGCAGCCTGGTGTGTGTTAATTAAGGGGATTTGGGACAAGTGATGAAGCTGCTGCTGAATGTGCATCTCCCAGGATGGGATCCCTCTCTTTACCCTCCCAGGAAACTGTAGCTGGTTCCCAAGGGAGACTGTGGTGTGCTGGTGGATCAAACAGCCCGAGCGGGATGATCCCCAGGCTGAAGAGTGGATTTCATGGAAGCAAACACAGCCCAGATGTTGTTATCTGGTGCCCCCCATGTCTCGGTGCCCCCCCCGCCTCTGAGTTTCTCCTCCTCATCTCGTCCGTCTCCAGTGTCTGCTGTCTGTGATAAAACATGATTCATAGGATCTTGGGCCTCATAAACAGGGAATGATCAAACAAGGCATAAAAGAACACTTTTATTGCTCGTTAGGGCTTTACTAAGGCTGTCTGGGGCTCTGTGTTGGTTCAGGTCTCTCTTGGAGCGTGGCATATTCTTGTGCTACAAATCTGAAGGTTCCTCCTGTGCTCTGCAACACAGAAACTGTGCAAAACACGACTGGATGTTCCTTAGGAGACCTGCAGAACTCGTGGCTTGTGCAAAGTCACCTAGAGAGCCTGTGCAGTCTGTTGTGGGGAAGCTCAGAGTAGGCTTGATAGAGTTTTGGGTTTTTCTCTCCATGAAATCCTGTTTCTGGTCTAACTGGAGTGTTTTCCCTCTGTCCCAGTGCAGCTGTGTTTGTTTGTGTCACTTGCTCTTGGTCTCTACTAAATCCAGCAATTTTGGGCAGCTCTCTGGTATCTCTGATAATGGGCAAGGACTTGTGGGATTTAAGGTGAAAGTGTCAGGTTGACCTTCGATCCCATTGACTAAGCTGGAGGAGCTGGATAAAATTCAGCTTTAAAGTAGCAGAATGAGGGAGGTGAAATGAGCATCTCCAGGTCTGACATTGACCAGAGCTCAGGTCCATGGCTGGAGGAGCCCCCCAAAGCTGTTGTGCTCCTGTTGGGCTGGGCATTCCTCCAGCAGGATCTGACTTGTTTTAATATAAATGTAGATGAAACCTTCAGATTTAGTGGAGCTTTCCAGAGACAGAATTGTGTTCCCTCGGTTTTCAGGAGGCAACGAGAACTCCACCACCACTGAAAGTCCCCCACCTCTGTGCCCTGGTCCCCTCTTGGCAGCCTCCAGGAGCTCATCCGTGCTCCTGGCTCCCCCACAATGAGGAAATGGGCCAGCATTTCCATATTAGCAATCAACTTTCCAGGGATGTTGCATGGATTTTCCAGCGAGGGGTGGAACAGCATCAGCCACGCTTTTACCCGCCAGGCCAGGGCTGAGGTGCTGCAGTAGGAAGGACCAGACATTGTTTGAAAAGCTTCAGAAGAGAGTGTTCAGGGGGCAAACACGCACAGGGGCTCTGGATTCAAACCCTGTTCTGGTGCTTGGACCTGGGGTGTTGTCCCTGCTGGGCTCCCCATCCCTGGGAACGCTCAGGGTCCCACCTGAGGGAGCTTCTTCGCATCTTGGGGGACTACAGAGATTTCCTCTTTCATTGTCCTGGCTTTGTGGCCACATTCCCACTGGGAAGCTGAGCTTGGGGTTGTCACGTGTGGAAGGGAAGGTGGGACAAAGCACTTGGAAAGGGCCACCTGGAATTGGTGGCAAATGGGGATTGATGTGTTTGACCATGCTCGTGGTGCACAGGGATAGGAAGCATTGGGTGCCCAGCTGTGCCACTTGCTGATCTTGGGGGTCCTTTCCAACCTTAACAATTCCACAACCTTATTCCCATTTTACCCTTGGTCCCTCTCTCCTGGACTGACATAGCCATGCTGTGTGTTTGCATTGTCAGGAAGATGCACTGTAAATGTGTATTAATTGGGCTTGGCAAATTAATCAGGAAGTTTACTTTCAAAGCAAATAAAACCAGTGAGCAGCCATAAAGCCAGGAAATGGGTAAAGTTATTTATTTCCCGAACAAATCAGGCAGATGAGGCAACAAAAGTCTGAGCTCAGCGTTTCGAGGTGGCTGCACCTGATGGTTCTCAGATCACCAGCAAACTGCTAAATAATGAGGTTTTGTGTGGTGGCCACACAGAAAGACCCTTGTGGCCACACGCATTCCCCCATCCTTGGAACTGGACATTGCAGGGCTGCCGGTGACTCTGGAATAGTTATTCCCTCTGTCTGGAGCTGGATCTGGTTTGCTGTTGCTTTGGCATCTTTTAAATGCAAAATGCACGGGAGAAGAATTCCCTGTGCCTGTAAAACCCATCCTGATGCAAACCTACAGCAGAGTGAGGCGGGGTCTGGGGGCTGCCCGTGCACCCCTGGACTGAGGGTGGAGCTGGAGATGGAGCCTCAGGGGTCACCAGGTCCCGCCCTGGGCTCAGCAGGATGGGGAGATGCTGACTTCCAAACACAGTCCCAGGACAACCTTGGCTTTTTCATTTCACTCTCTCTGTGCTCGCTTTCACACTGGGAGAGCAGCTTTTTCCAGCCAGTCTGGCTTTGGGAAAGCCCAGAGCACTGGATGTGGGGAATGAGCAACGCCGGAGCTTTGGGGCTCGGCTGGGGGCCCCCAGTGTGGATGGATGGATGGATGGATGGACACTGGGATGGATGGATGGACACTGGGATGGATGGACACTGGGATGGATGGATGGATGGATGGATGGACACTGGGATGGATGGATGGATGGATGGATGGATGGACACTGGGATGGATGGATGGATGGATGGACACTGGGATGGATGGATGGATGGACACTGGGATGGATGGATGGACACTGGGATGGATGGATGGATGGATGGACACTGGGATGGATGGATGGATGGATGGATGGATGGATGGATTGATTGACGTGCTCCTTCCCCAAACCTGAGAGTCAGGAACCTTTTCCACATCCCTGGAGTGGCATCACGGCCCAGAGGTGCCCGGTCCCTCCTGCGTCCCGCACACGCAGCGAGGGGAAGGGGAGGAAAGGCCTTTTCAAGGTTAGAAGCCTCTTATTTTTGGACACATTTCCCTGTGGCTGGAGCCAGCCCAGGCTGGAGCTGTTGAAGTTTTCGGTCCTTTGTTTGTTTAATTGAAGTGCTGTTTGTTTTTGATCACGGGCATGAGATAGGCGCTTCCTCTGCAGGCAGGAAGCAGTGATTTCCTGCTCTTTCCCCAGCCAACTCTCACTGCGCAGGAAACCTCGCTCTGCTGAGTGGTCACTTTTCGTGCAACATTTTTGGAAGGTTTTACGTGGTGTTGTTTTGGTTTTTTTCTCTGTTTTTCTCTTTTTTTCCCCCTCCCCCGGGAACGGTGCTGGTGCTGTTGCGTCCCTGCAGGAAGGAGGTGTGGGGAGCCCGGAGTCAGCACTCAGCAGGTTGGGGGGTGCTGTTTGCTGAAAATTGGTTCATTTAGCCTCAAATCTTTTGGTTCTGTTGAGATGTGCCCTGAAGGGAACCTTTTCTTGTTGTTTTGTTTTTTTTTTTTAAGGGGATGCTATTTGCTGCCAAAGCAGCTCCCAGCACACAGGGATGTTGTTACTCAGTGTGTTTATCCTGGTGGCCTCCAGGAGCAAACCCAGACAGGCTCTCACTCAGCACCGTGCCCAGAGGTGAAGTGCTGCAGTATCAGATGGCTCCAGCCACAGGAAGCCTGGACAGACAGACGGACACTACAGCACGAGAGCCGTGGGAGCCCCAGGGCAGCAGATGTGCCTGTGAGCAGAAGGAACTGCTCTGCCCGAGGTTTTAATTATCTGGCTGTTGTTAAGGGGCTCCCCTGTGGGGAGGGAGTTTGTAATGGGAAGGAGAAGCGGCTGCAGGAACAAAGCAGGGAGGGAATGGCCAGGGAAGGGGGAGCAGAGCTGCTCGCAGCCCCCGAAGCCTCTAAATGCCCCTGCATGGGGAGGGGATGGTCAGGAGAGGAGATGGACAGAGGTTTTAGCCAGAGTTGTGCAAGAGCAGCTGGCTGGGGCCTTCTGGTTGCAGGGGGATGAAACAGCTGGGGATGCACAGAGGGAGGGATGGGAGCTGGAGGAGGAGGGAGAGGGCAGGACACTCTCGGCTGCAGCTGCTCCAGCCCCGGAGCAGTTGGGCCGTGACTTGTGCTCGGAGCCATCCAAGGAAAACTTTGCTCTCATGCAGCCCCAGCCCTGTGCAAGCGTGTCCCCCACCGTGTCAGCCCCCTCTCCTGCCCCGTTCCTGGAGAGCTCTCCGTTCCCCCGGCCCCTCCGGATCATTGCACGTCGCTGACATCATTGCCGGTTGCCATGGAAAAGCCAGGTTGTCCAAAACACGACCCCTTGGCCTCATCCCATGTGTGTCAGGAAATGAAGGTTTTATAGCACATCTCTGCAATGGAGCAGAAACAGCCCGAGCAGGAACCGCAGCCCCGGGACAGGCAGAGCCCCCGTCACGGCTGCCTGGTCGGAGACTCCCTGGTGGGGAAATGGGGACGGGGCTTACGAGGCTGATTTATGTCTCCTGAGTTATTTCTGGTCTCTGAGCTTTCTGTTCTGGGCTGGAACACCCCAAGGAGAGGCAGTCTCCTCCTTAAATTCCTCCCTGTGAGGCTGGTGAGGGCCTGGCACAGAGCAGCTGTGGCTGCCCCATCCCTGGAAGTGTCCCAGGCCAGGCTGGACAGGGCTTGGAGCAACCTAGGATAGCGGGAGGTGTCCCTGCTCAAGGCAGGGGGTACAACAGGAGCTTTAAGGTCCCTCCAACCCAAACCATTCTATGACTTTATGACCTGAAGCATTTCAGCTGATACCTGAGAGGAGGCAGAAAATTTGTGTGAGCAACTGAGCAGATGCAGAAAATGGGAGAAAATGGTCCACAGGGGCTTGTGCCCAGAGCAGTTGGAGAATCAAACTCTGTTCTGGGTGCTTACACTGCCTTTAGAGGCACCATGATGTGCAGGGAGAAGAGCAAAGATATTTGGAAGTCCTGACCACAGAGATTTCCCTGAAGGCAGGAAAAGCTGTCCCAGAACTGATGAATGCCAAAGGCCTCAGAGACTGTGTGGGGGCTCTGGAAAGGAAACCTCAGGTGTTGTCCCATGGCAGGGATGGGATGCTGCTGCTCAAGGCAGCCTTTGTTTGGGCAGGAATTACAACCAGACTCTCTCGTCTCTCCTGCAGTGTTTGGGAGTGGAGGTGTTTCCCCGAGGGAGGGCTTATCCCTGCCTCCTCCAAAGCCAGGCCAGAGCAAGCACGAGCTGTCCTGCCCTGACTGCCAGGCCAGGCTGGATCCACAAGGAGCATGAAAAGCTCCCGTGAGCACCTGGAGCAGCCAGTGGCTTTGCCAAGCCCGGCTCCACCTTCCCTTCCAAGCTGGTGGCAGGCTCAGCCCCGGGCTCGGACGTGCGTCACCTCGGACGAGCAGCGCAGGCTTTGACAGCATTTATCTCACCCAGCCCTTCCTGCTCCCAGTTTGGCTGGGAAAGGGAAAAAGCTCCTTCTCCTGCTGTTTCCACACCTCTTCTCCCACCTGGAGGCCTCTCCCAGCTCCTGCTTCCTCTGCCAGGCTGCTCTGGATCCAGCCCCTGGGAAAGGGGCACTGAGCAGGGACAGGTTTGGGGGATGTGCTGGGAAATCAGAAGTTGGAGCTGATTGCACACCCCCAGTGCTGGTGCTGGGCATGGCAAGTGCCTGCAGGGCTTGTTCTGGTCTCACTGGGGTGCACACCTTGGCAGTGCCACAGTCGGATCACCCCGGTGAGTGGCAGCAGGAGGTGGCTCGGGTTCCCAAGGGGGGCTGGCAGTGCCACCGTCCCCTCCCCGTGGTGCCAGCCGGCCCCTCGCCCCGCTGCAGCCTCCCCCCGCTTGCAGTGGGTGTTTGGGGGTTAAAAATAGACTCCAGATTTCGGTTGGTACAGGCAGAGGCAGGGAGCAGGAGCTGTTTATCAGTGCCAGGGTTTCCCCCGAGACACTGAAATGAGTCAGATAAGAGATGGGCACAACGTGCACCTTCCCCCCTGTGGGTGCTGCTGCCCTCCCGGGAGCTTTTCCTGTGCTGAGGTGTCTCTGAAGTCCCAGTCCCTGTGATGCTCCAGATTCCTCGTGTTCCTACCAGATTTAGATGCTTTACAGCATCCTACCCTTGGTCCCTTTTGGAGATGTTGCTCTCTGCTCTTAATCCATCCTGTCCCAGCCATAGAACCATGGAATGGTTTGGGTTGGAAGGGACATTAAAGCCCATCCTGTCCCCCTCCTTGGAATGGGCAGGGACACCTTTCACTATCCCAGGGTGCTCCAAGCCCCATCCAACTTGAGCTTGGGCTTTCTGATGCTCCAGAGCCCTTTTCCCACAGTGACAACACTTCCAAAAGCAGCAGCTGGGGCCTCACAATCAGCCAAACCTCCTCCTTTTTGGGGTGGCACAGGCACTGCTGGGTTCTGAAGGAGACCTGGCCGAGGGGTGGTGCAGAGCCAAGTCCTGGTGCGGGCAGCATCCCCTGGGCAGCATCCTGAGCAGCCCAGCCAGGTAAATCCCTCGGGCAGGCCAGGGCTGTGGGGCCAGGTGCTGCCGGTTAATCCAGGGCACTTTTCATGGTTAAGGCCCCGCTCTCCTGGCAGCAGCAGCAGTTTCCTGTTTGACTCACACCTGACGGCACAGCCCGGGGCCTCTCGCGCTCGAGAGCGACTGAATGGGGCTGTTTACAATTAGAGAACGTGGGATTCCCAGAAAGAGGCTCAGACCGGACGTCCTGAAGCGAAATACCCCGGGCGTCACCGGCTAAAAATAACCGCGGCAGAGCCGGCACCGAGCGAGCAGCGCAGCAGCGCCGGCCCCGCGCTGGACGTGGCCCAGGGCACCCAAATTCCGGCTTTCCCTACCCTCCCCGGGCCTTTTTTGCCATAATTTGGTGCTCCCCAGGTTGGTGGCTGCCCATCACAGTGGTTTCTCTTGGCTTCTGTCTTATTCATGGGAGGGGGGAGGAAGGCAAGGGTTCAGATGTGGATAATCCAGATTTCAGCCAGAAATGGCTGGTGGGAATCAGTTGAGCTCATTGCTGGGCTGGGGGATGCCTTGGAGGATGGGAAGTGAGGCAGGAGCAGCTGCTCGAGGATGGGGACTTTGCTGGGCAGCCCTGGCCGTGGGGCTGGTGGCCAGTGACCAGCTGGACATGTGTCCTCATGGCCAGCGCCAGGGCAGGCCAAACAGTTCAGAGGCTGAAATTTTCCAGGACCTGAGTCAGGGCTGGGGAAGGGGAAGGCGCTAAAGTCAGAGAATCATGGAACCACAGGCTGGTTTGGGTTGGGAGGGACCTTAAAGCCCATCCAGTCCCCTGCAGTGCCACAGGCAGGGGCACTTCCCGCTGTCCCAGGCTGCTCCAAGCCCCATCCAGCCTGGCCTGGGACACTTCCAAGGATGGGGCAGCCACAGTTTCTCTGGCACCATTGGCCTCCCCACCCTCACAGGGAGGAATTTCTTCCATATATTGAACCTAACTTTCCCCAGTTTCAGTTTGGTCCCTGGTCCTTAGTGCAGGGCTCAGAAAGAGACCGACCTCGGCCTGAGCCGAGCGCTGCCGTAGCCCCAGCACGGAGCTGGTCCTGCTGGCTTTGCCCCGGCCCTGATGCTCGTGGGCTGGAGGAAGAGGCAGCAAGATGGATCAGAGCAAAAGGGCACAGAAAGGATCCTCCAGACCCAGCCCAAGAGCCCGGTAGCCCAGTGAACCCTTCCTAACAGAGATTTTGGAAGGCAGGAGCTCCCGTTAAAGGCACTTACGCAATAGGTTGTTACCAGAGGAAGTTTCTCTTTAACCCCAGGCAGTTGGTGGTTGATTTATGTCTTGCAGCTTTAGATTTTTTAAGTTGCAGCGGTGTTGCATAAGAAGATAATTTGACCCTGTGTTTCTTAAAAAACTTTTTCTGTTGGGGAAGGTCTCTTTTATCTGCCTCTCTCGTACCTGGTACCTCGGTGATGTAAAAAGGACAATTTTATGGTTCAGGTTGTCTTAACTCTGAGAGTGAATGCCTGAGCTTTCTCAGAGGTAGTGTTGGATTTGGGTCTTCCTTCACCTGGGGAACTGGACACTTTTCCTTGTGACTTTTATCCCCCAAAGTAACAGCGGCTCCATCGCTGTTTGTGCCTTTAATTTCTCCTGCTCTCTTTGTGTACCAAGCCATGGTGGCTTTTGCTCTTAAGCAATAAACCCAACAGTGGGGAGTACCCCAGGAATGGGATGTAGGGATGGACTGCTGTGGACAATTTGGCACCATCTCAGCTCATGGAGAGATTAGGCCTGGACTTAATGGCTCTGGGACCACCTCCAGCCCAGGTCCTTCCTAGGTAAGAGCCGCCCCTGAGTGGGAGTCAATTCATTTCATGGCAGGGGAGACAGGCAAGTCTTGTGCCTCGTGGCAGCTTCCTTTGGGCTCTCTCCTGATTTGCCATTTGCCTTTAACCTAAAATAAAACTTATTTAGACTAAAAGCACACATTAGTGTTTGTGAACAGAAGGGCAATTACAGGGAGAAAACCAATTTCCACCGGAGTGGCAGGAGGCAGACACGGCCCCATTGTCTGAGCTGCGGGGTCCTCCCAGCAGGGCTGGCCCAGGTTCTCCTGCTCCAGCAAGGAGAGTTGGGACAATTCCTGCTCCTTCCCAGCCTGCCCTGCTCCTCCAGGAAGCCCTTCACACTCATCCTGGCAGAACTGGGGGGATCGTGACCTCTTTCTCCTTTTGTGTCTGAGGAATTGGAACCAATTCCTGGTCCGGGTGGTGTCTGTGGGAAATCTGAGCTTTAGGTCTTGAACTAAGGGACTTTTCCCTTCCTGGGTGAGTGTGGGTGGCTCTGAGGCTGCTCCAATTTTAGCCTCCCTGCAACATCCAGATGTTAAACTGGGCATCTGGCTGCATCTGCTCCCGGGATATTCATTGTCCGGGAATGCCCGGGTGACCGACTGTGCCAGCTTTCATGGAAACAGCCCCTTTTCCTGCAGCAGCTCCGAGTGTTTGCAAAAGGCTGGTGGAGCCCCAAGAGCTCCTGGCAGCTTCGTTTTGTTTTGAAACCGGCTGGTCCCCAGCTGGGTGCGAGAGCAAAGCGAGGTGAAGGCGCCTGTGCAGCGAGCGAGGGCAGCGCCGGGGCCCGTCATTCTGAAACCAGGCATGGAAACTGTGCCGAGGAGAAAAGCTCGAGCGCGGGGCTGGGGCTGCTGGCCACAGGCGGCACAGAGAGCACGGAGGCAGAGCCCACGGAGTGCAGTGCAGAGCGCCGTGAAGAGCCCACGGAGCGCGGAGCAGAGCCCACGGAGTGCGGGGAGCGCAGTGGTGAAGGACCCACGGAGCGCGGTGCAGAGCGCGGT
>VZRZ01002894.1:181485-193198 GCA_013398175.1 Climacteris rufus
GGACACCGGGACACCGGGGCGAGGGGACACCGGGACACCGGGACATGGGGACACGGGGACACCGGGGCAGCGACCGCTCCGCCGCGGCCAGGAGCGGTGGCGGGTCTGTCACCCCCGGGGGTTGGAGGGTCCCCGTTCCCTCCCCGCCTCCCGGCTCCGTTCCGTTCCCCGCAGGAGGGAGCGGCTCTGCCCCCTCCCACCTCGAGGGGCTCCGCTCGCCCCCTCCCCAGGTCTGGCAGCCCCCGCTGCCCCAGCCCCCGGGGCTGGCAGGGGTGGGAGGGGTGTCCCGTGTGGCCCTGGGATCCCGGAGCTCCCCGGGCTGGACGGCGGTGTCCGCTCGGGGGTGCTGGAGCCCGGCAGCTGCAGCCGGGGCCGGGGGTGTCGGTGACCCGTGTGGAGGGACAGCTGCTGGCAGGGATGTCACCCCCGGCACCGGAGGTGCTGTGCCGGTGCCGGGGGAAGCACCGGGTGTTGGCGACTGCCAGGGCAGCCGATGCCCCCGGGGGAGTCCGTGTCCCATGCAGTGTGTGTGTGTGGCTGCTCAGCCTGCACAAGCTGCCAGAGCCCAGGGAGAGACTTCAGGCTCTCCCTGAACTCACGGGGTCCATCGAGGCCCTCAGATCCCTGGCCGTCTTCAAGAACAAGTGTTCAGGTGTGGCAAAGCCGAGCCTGTGGTTCGCTGGAATGTTTTTGTGCTAATCCGGTTGTCTTTCCCTTCGGAAGGCCGGCAGCACATGCAGGGAGCATGCAGGAGGAGCAGCAGCACTAATGGCACTGCTGGCTTGGTCCTCCTGGCTGTATTTGCTGCAAGGGCACCTCTGTCTCTCCAAATACCTTATGGGGGAAAGGATGTGCACTGGGAAAAGAGCTGTCGATGCCCCAAGTGTCCTGGATCCATCTGGAGGCTGAGCACGAGCCAGGGCAGCCCACAGATCTGTGCTCCATCCAAGATTTGCCCCGAGCTGGCAATCCCTGGGCTCCCAAAAGGCAGCTTCCCACACCTTTTTGCGTGGTAAAGGAGCTGTTGGTGATTGGGACGTGGTGAGAGGCTCTGCTGAGCAATGGGAGGTTGGGAGATTCCTGCAGGGGTGGTGTGGGGTGCGCTGGCCTCGGCTCAGGGGTCAGTGTGCAGGACAGACGAGGTCAGGACGGACGAGGTGTCACTCGGGGGAGAGAGGGAAGCGAGCGACCGCAGGATTTGGGTTCTGCTTTCCCGGCAGGATGAGTGAGTGGAGGGAGCTCCGGGAGGATGGGGAGTGCGGGCCCCGCTCCGAGGGTCCGGATGCGGTGCCTCTGGCCAGATGTTTGCAGAGGGCTCCAGCCCGAAATCTCAGCCTTTCTCAGGAGATCTCCGACGCTTCCTGGTTTGCTGCGAGGGTCGGAGGATTTCAGCACTTCCTACTCGCTGCCTGGTGTGAGCAGGAAGTGGGAGCATGAAAATGGCAGCAGAGGCTCCCACAGTGGGGCTGGAAGCTCAGCAGGGAGCGAGTGGGATGGCACTGGGGTTACACCTGTCCTGAGCAGGGCCTGCACCCCTGGGATGTGTCCTGTGGGAAGGGACAGGTCGCAGTGTCAGGGCTGGCCCAAGCGTGGCTCTCGTCCCGCAGCAGCACGGCAGGGATGGAGCTGAGTGTGGATGGGCACATGTGAGCGTGTCTTTTCCTGCAGTTATTCAGTGGCTTCGTTGGGAACCTCCCCGGGGCAGGGAGAGGCCCTGGCTGGGTGCTGGCTGCTGTCCTGGGCGGCTCTGATCTGGCAGAGGCGTTCCCGTGCGACACCGTGCTCGCTGTGGACCAGCAAAGAGACAAACTCTGTGTCCTCATTGGGCCTGGATTTGCCTCCGTGTCCGTGTGGGCCTGGATTTGTGTTTAAAGATGGGGAATTCAGGTGGCTGGAGCATGAGTGTCACAACTCTGGCCTCACACCTGTGGCTGTGGGCTGGAGTCAAGATCCAGGTTCCATCAGGTGTTGGAGGCTCTGGGGATGTGAGTGGCCACCCCGATGGCTTTGGGACACTCGAAGCCAAAAAGTTCCCCCACCGTGGGACACTGGGGTAGGAACAATTCTGGGGCAGCTGAAAGGCAGTGCTGCAAAACTCTGAACCACTTAGAAACTGTTGAAAGAAAAATGAGGTTTGAAAACGTCGGTTGCAAGGAGACCTTGTGTGTTTGGAGCCTGTGGCTCCGATTTTCAGGCTTTTTCCTGTTCCAGTAGTGGGACACAATGGCATACATGCTTTTTCAGTGAGTCTGGGAAATCCTGCAATCATGGATTTAACAGCTGGGACCTTGAGGAGGGGAAAAAACAAACAAGTGTGTTGGCAACGCTCCGAAACGAGGCAGCTCCTTCTGCCCCGCTGCCTGACTCCGGCAGGGGAGGTGGCGAATCTCCTCTTCCATCTCTGGTTCAGACATCACACCTGGGTTGTTCTGATCTGATTTATTGCCTTTTGATCTCCATCCAGCCCCGTCGCTGCTCTCTGGGGCAGCACAGGAGGGAGGTGAGTCAGTCCTGGAGCTGCCGAGTCCTTCCCGGTGTCTGTGCCTCACTGCCTTGCTATGCTCCCCGAGGGCAGGAATGCATCCGTCCCGCTCAGGCTTTGCCGGCTTCCCACTAACAGCTTCTCTGCTGCCTTCTGTGTCCCCGCCGAGCTGGGCAGGGCACGGACGGGCAGAGCAGCGTGTCCTGCCCTCGCTGAGCGGGTTCGTGTCAGGCTTGAGCAGCGCCCTGTGACCGCCTGGCACTGCCGGTGCTCGGCTGCGGCTCGGAGTGCCCTAAAAATACCTCGGAGTGCCCTAAAAATGCCTCGGAAAGCCCTGCCGTGAGCAGCCCCGCGGCCTCGCCAGCGGCCGGGATGTTTTCCTGCCTTTGTTGGTGCCTTCACTCGCAGGGTTTTTTTCTGGTCCCCCACGCCCGCCTCTCTGCGCCGGCTGCTCCGCTCAGGTGCCTTTCCCGAAGGGCAGGGCTGGGCTGGGCTGTGTCAGGGACAATTCTGTCACGAAGAGAAGGTCTGAGTTGGCACGTTTGCTGTCTGATGTGATGGTGTCCTGAAGCTTTCGAGGGGGTGTCCAGAGTTCAGGGGTGTGCAGGGCTGGTAAATGTTCGCTTTTTAGCAGAAAAACCCCGGGTTTTGTTAAGCTGAGCCAAAGAAATTTCGCAGAGCAGCGCTGGCCTGCAGAATGCAGGCGAGGGATTTGTTTTCATTGTCTGTCTTCCCTTGAAACTGCCTTCCCGATATAGCAGCAGTTGCTAACTCTGAATGAATGTGCTGAATTCCGGCCGCGCCGAGCGGGATGCGGCCGTTCGGGTTGGAGTTTGGGCAGAGCCAGCCGAGCTGGGAGCTTTGGGTGGCTCTGCCCCGGTCAGTTGGCACACTATAAATAGCAAACAGAGCCCAAGTGCTGGTTGAGCTGAGTTTGGAGGCTTCCCAGACCCACCTTGCAGGAGGGATTGGTGCCAGGGCCCAGCGGGGCTGGAGGCTGAGCAGCGATGAGGTGGCAGAGCTGTGGGTGCCACACGTCCCTGTCACGGTGCTCCCTCTTGGGCAATATCCGAGGATGCTGAGGAAAGAGCCTTGAGTCAGCACCGCGCTGTCACCCAGCAGGGAGGGGACGGCCTCAGGGTGGGTTTCCGTGGGGGTGCTGGTCCCACAGAGGGGTTGGAGTGAGGCAGTGTCCGTCTGTCACACTCTGACACCTGAGCACAGCCATCCCCCTTTTGATTTGTCTCCCCTCAACCCAAACTTTCAGTGTGTCCACGTTCAAGGCTGTGTGGTGGACGGTGCCTCAGTAGAAGTAGAAGGATTAGGGTGTTGTTCCCAGGGTTTTCCTCGGGGTCTGGCTGCCCTGCACCCCAGCACGGGGACAAACCGCCCCCCTCGCCCGGATCCTGCGGGCTCCATCCTGTGAGGTGTTGGCATCCAGGAGCAGGAACGGTGCCAGGGGGAGAATCAGCTTGTGCCCAGGGCTGCAAACGCAGCTGGAGCCCAACGCTGCTCCCAGCAGCGCAGGACAAACCCCACTGCGCCCGGCCTGGCGTGGGCACGCTCACGGCTCCGTGCTGGGAAACTGGGACTGGAGGGAGGGAACAGGACAGAGCTGCAGGAGCTGGGGGCAGAGCTGGGAACTGGGGCTGTCTCACATTGGTCTCCAGGAGGGTCTCGTTTCTCTTGGTGGAGAGAATTTTAACGAGGGTGGGGTGTCCTCGTAAGCATCTTCCCAGTGTTTCCCTGGGTCCTCCCCGGTTTCACTTGGCTCATCTGCTTCTCTGAAAGAAAGCAGCGTGTCCAGGGAGCCCCTGGAGCATCCTGCAGTCCTGGAAGTGCCTTGGAGGTCAGCTCCAGGGAGTGGGAAGCCAGGCAGCTCTCCGGGGAGGAGCGAAGGAGTTGGGACGGGGTGCTGGGATCGGTTCTCTGGGGATGTTCCTGAGCCTTCCCGGGGGGAGGATCCCTCATGGAAGGAGGATCCCTCATGGCAGGAGGATCCCTCATGGAAGGAGGATCCCTTATGGAAGGAGGATCCCTCATGGAAGGAGGGTCTCTTACACAAGGGAGGGGAAAACTGTTGATGCTGAGGCTGCTTTTTCAAACGCCGCTGTTGCGTAAGAGGAGCCTTGGGCAGCACAGAAAATGTGGAGAACTTCCTCGCAGTACTGGAGACAAAGCCAGGATTGCTCTCTGCATTTCTTTCTTCCTTTATGCTTTCCTAAACTTCAAGGCTTATGTAAATTCTCCAGGTTTGCCCGGGGCTTGATGCACTGATTACAACTTTCATACTTAGCCCAGGGGTGCAACTTCCACGTGAAAATCGTCTCTTCTGTTCCTGCCCTGGCCTCTGCTCCATCCAGCTGCCTTCAGCAACACTGGAGAGGCCACTGGAAGCAGCTGCTTTCCAGGTTGTCTTCAGTGGCTGCAGGGTGGGAATATTCACAGCAGAGCTGTCTCTGAGGTGGGGCCGTGTCCCTGCTCCCTCCTTCTCCCACCTCCTTGCCGTGCTCTCTCGTGGGTTTTGCCATGTCCTTCCTGTCCCCTGTGTGTCACCTTCAGGCCTCTGGCCTCTCTGTCCCAGTCCTGGGGCCTGGCAGGGCCTGGCACAGGCTCCTTGCTGTCCCAGGGGTGCCAAGGACGGAGGGTTGGCTGTTCCTGCAGACCCTGCAGAGCCCCCGGGTGCAGGAACCTCCGCTCCTCCCGGGGTCATCCCCTGCCTCCTCCCGAGCTCAGGATCAGCCCTGCCTCGGCCTTTTCCTGCTCCCAGCATTGCACAGCCCCCTGGCTGCAGTGGAGGGGGCAGTGAGGGGCTGGCAGTGTCCCAGGAGGGGTCCCCAGGCTGGGGACAGCCCCTGCCGCGGTGCCAGCACGGCCGAGTTTGTCTGGGTCGCTGTCACCTGCTGGCACGGGGACAGCAGTGCTGGGTCACACGCTGGGATAATTGAACTGCTCATTAAGCAAATCTGCGGCTTGTGATGGGTATTCAGCCTCTGGCAGCCGGGTTTAACTGCGGGGCCTCGGTTGGCCGCGCTGTCTGGGTGAGGGCTGCAGCTGGAGCAGCCCTGTTCCCTCGGATGCCCTGTGCAGCTTCTGGAGCAGCCCTGTTCCCTCGGATGCCCTGTGCAGCTTCTGGAGGATGTTTGCAGAACAGACAAAGCTGTTTGGGGAATTCACTTGTGTCGTAGAACCATGGGCAGGTTTAGGTTGGGAGGTGCCTTAAAGCCCACCCCAACCCATCCCATCCCATCCCACCCCTGCCATGGGCAGGGACACTTCCCACGGTCCCAGGCTGCTCCAAGCCCCGTCCAACCTGGCCTGGGACCCTTCCAGGGATGGGGCAGCCACAGCTTCTCTGGGCACCCTGTGCCAGGGCCTCCCCACCCTCACAGGGAGGAATTTCTTCCTAATTAGCGCTGTAGACTCTGTCAATCCCTGCTGGTGACTTACTCCTGACAGAAATCCCAGAGAAAGCACATTTCTGGGATGTGAGTGAGCTGGCAGAGCCCAGTGGCATCACGAGTATTCAAATGCAGCTGCTGACGGGATGGACACGCTGTGAGCTGGCAGGGACTGGTTTCAGGTGCTGAGTTTGATCTCCAGAAACTGCAGCTTTTGTGTTTGTTTCCCTGGTATCTAAGGGTTGAAATCAAACAGAACTGCCAGTTAAATTCCCTGCATTAATCTTAATGTTGTTTGTTAACCAGGACCAGATCTTTCCTCCCCACATCTGGTGGGGATCCCAACCCTTCCTTCCAGGGCTGAGCTGAGCTGGGAGCTGTGAGGGGCAGCTTGGGCAGCGCTGGGGTTTGGGGTTTGGGGGTGCTGGGGTTGCCTTGGCTGTGCCAGCTCCCTTTGAGGCTCCTTTGGCCACGGCAGGATCTCTTCCACTGCAGCTCCGTGGAGGAGCCTGGGCAGGCTGAACCTGTGGCAACAGGCTCAGCTCCCCGTGGGCAGCGCAGGAGGTTTGTGCTGGGGTTTGGCTGCAGCCCAGTGCGGAGAAGCCGTGGCCACGCTGGGCTCCAGCTCTGCGCTGCCGGCTGGGCTCGGCCCGGGGATGCTCCGGCCACGGTGCGGCCGCTGCTGCGCCCAGGACCGGCCCGCCCGGCTCCCAGCGCCGCACACACGCCCTGGCTGCGGGGCTGGGGGGCCGAGGTGGCCCTGGGGGTGTCACAGCCTTGGCTTCGCCCCAGAGGCGCCGGTGGCCGCCCTACCTGCTGCTGCCCCAGCGTCTCGTGGTGAGGTGAGAGTTGTTGTGCAGAGTTTCCTCTTTTATATCCTCTTATGTCACGCAGCCCCGGCGGCTGAGCGCGCCCGAAATAGCTGCCAATCCCGGGAGGTTTCACTTCAAGGTCTCTATTCTTGGCTCGCTGGCGTTGCTCAGTCATGAGCTCGGGGAGCGCGGGGTGAGCACCGGACGGGCGGCGAGGGCCATGCGGGGCTGCTGCCCGCCCGGGCTGGCTGCGGGGGGACGGTGCGGGCACGGCCCGGCCGGGCAGCGCTCGGGGAGCCGCGGGCTCTGAGATCCCCGCGGGTGCGGGTGTGAAACGAGCGCTGCCGGAGCCGCTGCTGACGGGATGAGTCAGGTCTGAGAGGCTGCGCCGTGGCCTCTGCTGCCTCTGAGCCAGCTCGGCACGGATCGGATGCTCGCCCCGCCGCGCCGAGGGCCGGGGATGGAGCAGAAGTGAGTGTGGGATGCGGAGCCGCGGCTTCCCGGGAGCGGAACTCGCTGGATGCTCTCTCAGCCCCAGCTGGAGATCTCCACGGCGCTGGTGATGTTCAGCCCGTCCTGTAAGTGCCGCTCCCACCCCGGGGGATCTGTGCTTTCCCTGCCTCTCCCGGGGGAAGGTGTGCAGGGAAAATCCGTGGGGATGCGCACGGGGAGTGAACCGCGGGGTCGTTCCTGGGCGTGGAGCGAAGCTCCCGCCTGGGTGCGGAGGGCACGGCCACCCCCGGGGCAGGCTCGGGGCTGAGGGTCGGTGTCCTGTGCGAGGGTCCCGGCTCGGGCTCTTCGTGCAGCCGCGGGAGGGCAGGGGCAGCGTCAGTCCCAGCTGCAGCAGCAGGCACAGGACAGGCTCCTTTGTCATCTGCATTTTCTGGCTGTTTCAGTGCAAACTCCTGGGCTGCCCCCCAGCTCGTCTCAGATCTGCGGAAGGCACTGCCTGGGTGGATGTGGGAGCACCCCTGGGCGGTGCTGCAGCAGCACTCTGGCCATTTCTGAGGGTGCTTTTTGGGAGACACCTCATTTTCCAGACTTCATTTAAATCCCTTTGACATTTTCAAGCCATTCTTGGAGCTGTCTGACGCCGGCCTTGCTGGGTTAGGTGGATTTCCAGCCCGGGGTGGGTCATGCCCAGCGTGCCAGGCTTGGGGCAGGGACAGGACCCTGCAGCTGGGGGATTTATGGCACGGGGGACGAAGCCCATCCTGGGTGGGAAAGGTGCTGGCTGGGCTGTGGCTGGGCTGGGAGGTGGCTGGGGCTCTGTACGTGGGGTTGCTGGGGAGGGAGTGTTGTGTTCCGAGCTCGCATCCTGCCTACGCTGCGGGGAACGGTCACGTGCGGCCCGGGCCTTTGTCCTGCGCCTCGCTGCTTTTTTTAAAATTTATTTTTAGGTGCTCTCTGGCTTCCTCTTCCTCCTGCGCCGCGCTGCACTCCCTCTTTCTAAGTAACTCCCTCTTCTAGGATTGCTTTCTGAGCAGTCAGTTCCTCCTTAAAGCCCATTTTTGCAGGCCTTTGTCTGCGCTTGGGAGCTGGCCCAGTTTAGCATTAGCAGCTGCTGGCTCCTTTGGGTAAGCAAGAACAAATAAAGGTTTACACTGAATGAATCATTTGAGCCTTATCTGTCGTTCCCAGTCGGGACAGCTGTGCAACTTCTGCTGGAGTGCCTGCAGGGCACGGAGGCTCCTCGGGAAAGCTCCTCCTGCCCCTGGCCGGCCTCGCTGGGTTTGTGCTGCTGATCCTCAGCGAATCCTGCCTGTGTCTCCGAGCTTTATCCCACGCTTGGTTACGAAGCTGCGCTCTGGAATTGCTCCCCTTCCACAGAGCCTTGCTCCTCTTCGCTCTGCCTCAGCCTCGTGGTGCTTTGAGTGCTTTGGTCGCTGGGTGAAAATGCAGAAGCGTCGTGGTGGGAGCCACATCCTGGTGAGATCCTGGTCGTGGTGGGATCCTGGCTGAGCTTTGGAGGCAGCAGGGTCTGCAGGGCTGAGCTCCCCGGGATGGACGCGGTGGCACTGCAGGAGCTGTGGTGTGGCTCTGCTGGTTTTAGAGGCAGGATTTGCAGATAAGTGGCCTTAATTGGTTTGATAACAGAAATGTGGGAGAAGGGAGGGGACAGTAGATAAAGCCCTGGGCTCGTGCCTGGGAGGTTTGAATCTGGCACCAGCGTGGGGAGTTGCACCAGAGCTGGTGTTGTGCTGAGGTGAATGGGACAGGTTTTGTCCCCTCCTCCTGCTGTCCTCATCTTCTGGCACTCTGTTAGACCTGGTTTAGGGTTTCTCCTCTCCCTCTAACCATAGCCAAGGTCTTGCCATCACCATCGTCATCGTCAGGCTTGGCCATGTGACCCAGTGGTGACAAAATCCTCGGAGCTTCTTGCAATTTCCCTTTTTGTTCTTTTTTATTTTTAATTCTTAAAGCAAACCTTGGCTGCTGAGTGGAAGGGCTCAGGCTGGGGCACTTTGGGGCCAAACCTGTGGATCCTGGACACAGAGGGATACCCCAAGGAACCTGGATCCATCATCCATTCCCTTCTCCCTGCCCCGTGTGGGGCAGCTCCGAGTGCCCAGTGCTGGGCTGAGCAAACAGAGCTCAACCCCACAAAGCTGGGGTGGAACCTGCTTTTCTCGTATGACAGAGCAGCTCTCAGCCACTCTGCCTTTTACCACGACTGTGCTCAGCCAGGGTTTGGCTTTTCTGCCCTTAACTCATTTTTTAGCCATTAGGTGGACGGGGCAAAAGTCCTGCTGGGTTTGTCCAGGCAGCGTTTGAGGGCTGTGGTTGTGTTGTGTCACCTCCTCTCCCGTGCTGGGTCCTTCCCCAGCCATGCACAGGTGCTGGATCCCCCCTTCCCCATCATCTGGATGCTCCATAGAAGGAGCAGGAATAATTCACCTGGATTAAACCACGGAGCTTCCCTCTCCTCCCAACTTCAAGGCTCTGCCGCCGTAAACAGCCACGAGCTGGGGTAGGTGAGCGGAGGCAGTGCGGCCCTGCCAAGGCCTCGTGTCCACAAATGACTAAATCCTGCCTGAAAAGTCAAAGTATGAAAACATTATTTTTTGGGTTTGGCTGAGCCTCGTGGATTGCTGGGATCGAGCCACCTCGGCTGCCTCTGGACTCAGCCTTGCAGCCGGTGAGGATGCATCCAGGGGTGGGCAGGGATTTGGGGTGCAGGGGGAGGTCTGGGGGTGCCTGGGGGGTGCTGCTGCCCCACAGTTCTTCCAGCAGCCTCACAGCCCAGCAGGAATTGCTGCGGCCCCTTGGCAGGAGCTGCAGTCTGGTGCTGCCCCCACAAATAACTTGGGGGGCTGGAGAGCTGAGGGCTCGGAGAGGAAATGCAGCTCCTCTGCCTCCCTTTGGGCTTTGCAGGCGGCTCTCCTTGCACAGCTCCGTGTGCTGCCCGTGGGCACTCGCAGGCCCCGTGCCCCGCCGTCCCCTGCCCGCTCAGGAGCCTCGTGGGCCCTGTGGTGGGTCCCTGGTCCTGGGTTTGGAGCACAAGCACCTGCCACTCCGCATCCGTGCTCCCAAATTGCTTCTCCTTCCTGTGCTCGCATCTCCAGCTCCCCGGGCCGGAGGATTTCCTGCTGCTGGAGGTGGATGGTGCTGATGTTGGGCTTTGTCTCTGGGGGAATCGGAGCTGAGTCTGGCTCGCTGGGCTCTCCTGGCTCTCACCCGCTGCAGGGGCAGTGCCTGGCTGCATCCAGAGGTGGTTTGTGGGTGGATCCCGGGTCTGGGATCCCTGTGTGGGTGGCAGCACCATCCCCAGGTACCCGGAGCTGCCGGGATGGGGCCTGGCAGCCGCCGGCCCGGCGGTGAGACGCTGGTATGCGAGATGTAAACTCAATCCCAAAGTTTAGATTACAGCCCTGTGAAAAACATCAGCTCCCCTAAATGGAGCCCAGATGGTGGCAGAAGCCTCGGAGCTGCCGAGGGCCAGGAATTGCAGGAACCGTGTGAGCAAAGGGCCCGGGGGCCGTGGGGGAGGCGAGAAGGGAGGAAGGGAGGTGGGGTTACAGCGTCCAGGGTCAGTTCCTGACCCAGGCTGGTTCCTCCACCTCATCCCCTTGCAAACAGCCGGGGATGACGAAAGTGTCCTGAGTTGCATCACTGGGGACCTCAGAGGTGTCTGGGAGGGCTGGACCCGGGAAGATGGAGATGTCCGGATGCTCTGGTGGTGTGAGAGCAGCTTGTTCCCTTCCCAGGAGGGGTGGTGGCCTTGGCCTGCAGCAGGGATCTGCTCTCTGGGGCAGGATTGGTCCTGGATGGACTGGGAGATTTCCCTGGAGGGTCTGGCCATGTTAGATGGGAAGAGCTGCGTTAATTGTCCCCTCTGGACTGGAGAGGTGAGAGGGTGAGAGGTGAGGTTTTTACATAGAAATTGGGGCTCTTCCTGATGGCATTTGGGCAAGAGAACTTGGGGGAGACCCCAAAAACACCCAGATGGGGTCAGCACTCCTCTGTTAGGGCCCCACTCCATTCTCCCTCCCCTGCTCTTCCCACAGCTCCCTCCCTGCCCCTCCTGGGAAGAGCTGCTGCCTTTCAGTGCCACCTGCTTGGGTGGTGACAAAGGGCTGTGGCTGAGGTGGGCAGGGGGATGGAGAGGAGCAGGGACACTCCTGAGCCAGGGCTGAGCTCAGCCCCGCGCCGCTGCCCGAGGAAGGCCCAACATCCCTGGAGATAACTCTGTGTGCAGGAGCCACACACCCTCCCCTCGGAGATAAGTTTGTGTGCAGACACAGCCCGGGGGTAAACACCAGCAAGGCAAACATCCAAATTGGGCGCCTGTAGGGCCACGGAGCACCTGTAGGGCCATGGGGCATTTTAGGGCCACAGAGCACCTGTAGGGCCAGGGAGCACCTGGAGCACCTGTAGGGCCATGGAGCATTTTAGGGCCACAGAGCACCTGTAGGGCCAGGGAGCACCTGGAGCACCTGTAGGGCCATGGAGCATTTTAGGGTCACGGGGCACTGTAGGGCCACGGAGCACTGTAGGGCCATGGAGCATTGTAGGGC
>VZRZ01002925.1:0-38024 GCA_013398175.1 Climacteris rufus
GCAGGGAACCAGGGGGTCTGCAGAGGGATGGGGACAGGTGTGAGTGCTGGGGGAATGTTGAGGGGTTGTGTGGGGGTGTGTGTGGGGGGGTTGGTGTTGGTGGAGGTGTTGGGGAAGGAGTTGTCTGGAAGGTGAGTGGTCTGGGCTGGAATTGGCTTCAGTTTGAAGGCAACACCTGAGGGTTTTGCACAGCTTTGGTTATGGAGGGCAGAAAGAACAGCTGTGACTTTTTCTGTTAGTGGTTGTGATTCTCACACCGAGAAGACGAGGGCAGAGCTGTACTTTATTGGCCAGTTAGCTATCTGGAGCAGAGGGAGGATTAGTCTTTTTTGCAATATACTCATTTGTTTGGGGTGCTTTTGTAACGCTGTGTGGCCTTTCATTCCTTGAGAGCTTTTCTTTCTTAATAGAATTATTATATTATTATACTGTAACGGAAAACTGTCTTTGGAATTGTTATCCTTTATCCACATTGTTAATGTTTCTCCGTCTTCCTGGCTCAGGGGTATGGTGATATATGTGTGAGCTTTGTCCGGGATCCTATTCGTGGTGGGGCTGTGGGTTGCTCTCTTCCCTTTCGGTTCGTGATTGGAGCAGCAGAACTGCGTGGGTGAAGTTGTGCATGTATCTGTTTTTGCTGCATTGTAACTTAGCAGCTTCTTAGCTGGCAGTGGGTCACTCTTTGCTCCGTTGGGAGGAGAGAACTGTCGTGTTTGTTGCAGGAGCCTTCGGCTCAGTGGTTTGTGGCTGCATTGTAGCTCAGAGTGCCACTTTGGGTCTGCCTGCTCTGCTCTTCTGCTGCCACAGTACTGCTGGATCCAGCACCGCCCGTCCCTCTGCTGTCTCTGCTGCTTTTACTGTGGATCGCTGCCGCCGGTCTGCGCGTCCCTGCTGTTGCTGCCTGCTGCTGGCCGCTCGGCAGGTGGTACCGAGGTCCATCGCTCCCTCGTCGGACCTGCCTGCCCGCACTGCCTGCCGCCTGCTGCCAGGCTGGTGCTGAGCCGCACTGCTGTCCCGTGGGCGTGCAAAGGGAGCGCTCTCCCCTCTCCCCTCTCCCCTCAGATGCCCCAGGCCACGTGGAGAGGTCACTGCACTCGCGCTCAGCTGCGGAGGAACCTGGCAGCCGCCCCGCTGCCCCAGAGCTGCTGCAGCCCCCTTGTTCCGCACGGGCCCACCGCGCCTGGAGCTACACACAAAGGGAAATGTGCTTGACGGGCAGGAAAGAGGCTGTTATTGGGTTTCCTGGGTTTTTTTGTTGTTGCTGTTGTTGTTGCTGTCTTGTTACATATATATGTGTATATATATCTCCTAGTAAAGAACTGTTATTCTTTTTCCCATGTCTTTGACTGAGAGCCCATAATTAAAAGGTTATAACAATTTGGAGGCAGGGGGTCATATTTCTTCACTCCACTGCCTCCCCTGGCAGACACTTGTCCTTTTAAACGAGGACTAAAACCATTTGCAAACCAACTAATGGCCGTTTTTTTGCCTCTGCTAGTGTTAATTTTTTATATTGACTCTCAGTGGACCATGTAAAGTCTAATGAGTTGATCCTTTTAATATATCCACCATTTGTTATTTTCTGTGGAAAGAGGTCTTGCAGTAGGTAGTTTTTAAATTAAGTCAGACATATAAAATATGTCAGGCATGTTTGACAGGAAAAATTAAACCTTTTTTAATGTCAGATCAGTTTATATTGGTTTTCTAACTCAGAAATTTGTTTTTACTTTAGGCTTTTGTACCATCATCTGTAGGAGTTAAATGGAGTGTAGTAAATAATGCCTGCTGTGTGTTGTCTAAGAGCATCAGCCATTTACAAATCTTGTCACAGCAATCCCAAAGTCCTTTTCCATCCTAGTGACTTCCATAAGTTTTTTAGTCTTTGGCCCAAGCTATTCTCCTTATGTGTCTCCTAGTCCAAAGGCAGCAGGCACATGACTTTGCTTCTACCAGTGTGCAGCTGGAGCCAGGATTTCTGGATTTGTAATGGTATATGGAAGTATTTTATCAGGGTGCTTGATGCACATCTGTCAGTGCTCAAGTACCTAATTAATCTTCGAACTTTTGTTTTCTTGGTAAATGGGTAAAATATGCAAGAAGATATATTAGGCACTTCTCTCTGGGTGTAATTTCATTCAGGTAACACCTGGAGTCAGTTGTGCTGATGGCGAGGTACTACCACCACTCATTGCATAATGGCTGTGTTTTAATTAGCTCCTGTGTAGTTTATCTCTACGTTTTGTAATGAAAAAATGATTTGAATTCCCAGAAAGTGGAAGTTGAAAAATGTCAGAATAGAGATGCTTGATCTCATGGCATTATTTTTCCTTCCATTTATTTAAAAGATAAAGACTGTGAGCTTGCTGGTGCTTTCTGACTGTTCTTCATGTTCTCTGTGTGGCTGTAATACAGGTTTGGGCTGTGGGGTGGTTTGAAGGAAAGGTCCTCTTGGGGAGGCAAAAAGGAAATTAACACAAGCCATCCAAGATTTGTGATGCTATTTGGATTATGTTTAATTTGGAACCAGCTATTTTGGGGGAATCTTCTTAGTTCTGATACAGGATATGTTTTATGAACTTTTGTCTGCATACGAACAATAGGAATATTTAAAACGTTGGTTTTGTTCTTTTCTGGAATAAATGCACTCATTTGTGAGAGACCTTTTAGATAACCGAGGGGGAATGAGTGGAACAAATGAAAATTTTCATTAAGGGATAGTTTCCCATTTTGCTTTGGCATTTGGCTTTTAATGACCTACTGTAGCAGTGCAAGCTCAGGATACTGGTAAAAATGGAGCTAATTAACTTTTAAACTGATGATATAAAATATCTTAAGTATGGCTTAAGTAGCAAAGTAACTGCATCCCTACTAGTTAATGAATTAGTTTTGAAATGAAAAAGCTGGAGCCCAGTATGGTGTGAACATTAAAATAACAGCCCCCTGTTGGTATTCAGAGCTGGTCACTTGTAAAGAGCAGGTTATAATTAATCTGCTCTTCTTACGCAGATGATGCCTTTGCAGCTCATAGTCACTTTATTTTATGGAAAACCAGTGTTTGCTTGTAGAGAATATGATTAGAGAATTATAGGAATAGGGTAAAGAAAGTACCACAATGTGCTGAAGGGGACCTAATTTATTCTATCAAAGCTGTTTCTAGAATTTGAAATATGTGTGAGACATGACACGCACATGCAGCCTGGTTGTTGCCACCAGGAAGGATTTTCCCTTTGAGTGTTCCTGCCTTTATGTCCTGAGGCACAGGAATGATTATTTTGTGATCATGGAACATTCCCTTCTTGATTAATCCAGTTAAGCATTTAAAAATTTAATTTATTGCATTGGTGTGAAAGGCAGACCTGCCTCACCTGGCTCAGAACTTGCAGTTCTCTGTTCCTTATTGAAGCAGGGACTGATGCTGTGGAATAGAGTATCTTAAAAGGGATGGAGATACCAAGTGTGAAAGAACTGTTTGAACTGGCCCTGAATAACTGCGGGGGCAGGGGAATTCAGGTCGTGTATTTGAGGAACACAGGAGCCTGCTGCATTCTGCAGGGAGATCTGGCAAATGGACTTGTCCTGGGAAGAACCTCAGTTGTTCCTGGAGTCTTGATTCCACATTCCCCAATTAGCACAGTGAAAGTTCATGTCCAAAGGCTTTCAGTTATTTTTATTTCAGTCTGTATCTGTCTCCTCTCCCTCAGGTAGAGCTATGAGGCAGTGGCCTTGATTTCCATTTTTATTAGAAATGCTAATGCTGCCCTTCCTTACACCAGGAAAAGGCCTTTCCTTTGGAAAGAAAAGGGCAGAAATTATCTGTGTGTGTGTGCTTGTGGGACGTATTGTGTTTTGAGAGGAAAAGAATCTCTATCCAAGATCTGCTCAGGAGATCTTAACATAGTTTGGTGCGTGAAAGGGTCTCCATACAAGATGCAAGGCCCTGGGCCCATTTTTTGCCCCATTTTCAGCTCTATTTTATGAGAAGGTCAGGGGTCTTCTGCACCAGACTCGAGTGAAACTGCTGCTTAATTCTGTGCTTTCACACAGGAGACTCTGTGATGGTTTGTTACCCTTGTTTACCCTTTTACAAGCAAGTGTAAACCCTTCCTTCCTGCTGAGCTGATAGGCCTGATGTAGGTTCAGGCTGCCTTGTTCCTGAGGGGTTTGCCATGAACCAAACAAGGGTCTCCTCTGGGCTGGGCTGAACACTGTAAGCTCACTCACAGGGATGCTTCTTAGGTATCTCCCAAATGATACCAAGACTATGCTGAAAACAGCCTCAAATCCATCTCAAGCAATAAACTCTGTATTACCTGTGAGTGTTTTGATCTAGAATCTGTGCCATTAAATAGTTTCTCTGCCACGCTCAATGACTTAGAAATGTGCTTATTCTGTAAGTCAAAGTATCTTAGCTGGTGTCGGAGGTTGGGGGATGCCTTGGAATTTTTTCTCCATCACTGTTACTAAGTAACAAATAGCCGGATGATTAGGGCTATCAGCTCTTTTGTGAGAGACAAAAGGTGTGCTTGGACGGGGGCAGGTAAGGGAAGAGCCGGCTGTTGGAACAGACACTCACTCTCTCGTCGGACAAGGGAGAGAAGAGGCTGCTCTTTTGCTTTTGGCTGCGACCAGAGGAAATCCAACTGTGCCCTGCTTTTCTTCTCCTGGCTGGGTGAGCTTTGATTCAACCCTTTTTCCACTGGGAAGTGCAAGCTTCCCCGGGCTGCGTTTTCAGGCAGCAGTTGCCGAGAGAGTCCGGCTGCCTCTGCCGCCTGCCCCCCTCTGCCGCACGGAGAGAGAGAGCCAGCTTCTGCCGCCTGCCCCCCTCTGCCGCACGGGACCGCAGCGTCTGCTGTGACTGCAGAAATCCTTACTACCTCGCTAGCTAGCTGGAGAGAGAGCCAGCTCCTGCCCCTGCCGCCCTGTTTTTTGCCGCTCTGAGCTGCCTGGCTGCTCTCCAGCCTGTCCGCCATTACCAGCTGCCTGAGGCTGACCTGACCCTGCGCCACAGCGCCACCTGCAGCCGCTCGGGAGTCATCGCAACTGCCCTGCCCGACCAGGAGCTCAACAGCGCCCCCCCGCTGTTTTTTCGACTGTGATTACAGCGCACGGGAAAGTCATCTGCTATTGGTTTCTGGTTCTATTTATGGTTGTTATTATTGTTATTGCTTGTTTATAAATACTACTAAAGAACTGTAATTCCTTTTCCCATATCTTTGCCTGAAAGCCCTTGATTTCAAAATTAAATAATTCGGAGGGAAGGGAAATCACATTCTCTGTCCTAAGGGAGGGTTCAACCTCTCTCAGCAGACACCTGTCATTCAAAACCGGCACAGCTGGGAAGTCCTGAGCCTCCATTTGCTGGTTCAGCTTCTCCCTGCCTGAGGCAGGACTGTTTGATAGATAATCTTTACAGCTGCTACAGGTACTAACTTCTTACAGGAAGGACAAAAGAGAAAGAGCAAAGCAGGAATATTTGGGCATCAGACTGACTCAGCTCGAGGAAGAGTCAAGTCCCAAAGCCAGTGGCAGGATTTGTCCCTTTGGCTTATGTTTGCTGCTGCAGTTCTCCATAAATCTGGCACAGCCACACATCACAGTGGCACCTATGAGAGCATCTCAGTTGCTGCTGGGGATGGTTTTCAGCAGTAGAACCAGAATGTCTGTAAAAGCACTGTCTCTTTCTTGGAAGTTAGAATTAAAATAGTGACTCCTGATTCCACTGTGCTGGGACAGAAGGTAAAGGAGATCTCAGACTTGTGGGTGTGTAAGGCTGCACCTTTCCAGCTGGGACAGCATTTCCCCACTTTACCTTGCAGCCAGAAAAATGTGGGTGAAGGCAAGGAGAAGTGATCCTGTCTGTGCAGAGAGCAGCATAACTCAAGCAGCAGCATTTTGGGCATGTTGGCAGAGCTGCTCTCATGGCATCTGTGGGGGCATAAAGCCCTGGGGTACCAAGGATGGGGATAACAGGCACTGTGCCATCATTGGGGTTTCCACTGCAGGTTGTGTTGATGTGTCCAAAGGTGCTGTAAAATGACAAGGAGAGGCAGCTGTGTCTGTCATACACTTTATTTTTCATGTGGAGCTTGGCTCATAAATAGGACTGAATTAAAGCAACACTTGTGAAAAATAAAACCCAACCATGACTCAGAAGTGCAAAATTGCCTTCCACGTGTCCAGACACCATGAGGTTCTGGTTTGCTGGAGACAGCACATGAAAGTACCAGCAGGGCAAAGGCTTCAGCTTATTGATCTCCTAAATGCAAACAGACACCTGGTACAGTATATGGCTTTGTTGCTGGGTTGCCACCTGTGACCCTGAGAAACAGCTTCTGTTAAGAACAGGTCACTGGGGAGTTTTTCTCTAGTTCTCGTTTACAAGTTGTGGAGCTGTTGCCACTCAAACCACTGAGCAAGGGCTGCTGAACAGTTAAGTGCTATGCGACTAAAATGAACAAAAAACAGTGTTAAAAGCCAAGAACAACAAACCCTTGCCCACCTCCACTGCTTTTGGACATGGCTCATCGATCAACAGCACCAGTGGAGAGCAGACAGTTCTTGTGGTGAAGGCGTGGTTTGTGATGGGAAGACTTAAGACTTGCAAAGGATCAGAAAAACTAACAAGTGCATCCCAGGTATGAAATTACAGTAACAGGTTGCCTAAGGCTGAGAAAGGTCTTCATTGCATCATCCCATTAGGTGCACAGCTGGCAGCAGCTGAAGAAGCTGTGGCTGTCCCTTTGCACATTCCACCCTATTTGCTGTTCATCTCTTTTTGCAGCTCTGAAGGAACTAGCTTGACTCCAGAGGACAAAGTGTGGCACTAGATGCTGTGTACTTGGTCTTGTGGTAGTGTGAGAAGTGTCTGGCAAAATGTTCCCAAAGAAGAATCGGTTACCTCATGGTGGGAGAGAGATGAAAGCTGTAGGGAATGAGCAGAGTGTGGGGCTAATTTGGTAGTACAGACCTGGTACCAAGGTCTGTAATTTACCTGCCCAGAAAAGTATCTGGAAGGGACAGAGTGAAAGGAGTTGACCAACCCACCAGGTCACTCAGCGAGGTACATCCAGCAGCCTTGGGGGCACTGCTGCCAGCACGTACAACCACCCCGCGTGCTCAGGCATGTTGTTCCCTCAGCTCTTTTCCAAGAGCTACTCAGAGCCCTTCCTCCCTCAGTGTTTCCTGTGCTGCCTGTGCAGGGGCCCAGCAAGTGCTGACTGCTGCTGCCCACAGCAGCTGGTGTGTCCTGGTGGGTTTGCAATTCCAGGTAGCACTGGCACAGCAGTGATTTTGCTGTTGCAACTCCCTTTCCAGGCTGCCTGAGGCTGTCCCCAGCAGGCTCCTGGTGGGACAGGTGGGCAGTGGCAGCCTTTATCTGCTGGTCTGGCAGCCTTTATCTGCTGGCCTGGCACCAAAGCTGGTGCTGGGCTGGAGAACCTCAAACGTGCCTGTAGGCTGAGGCAGCTGTGCCAGGCAAGCCCAGGAGCCAAATGGCATCAGTGATGCTCAACCCCACCATAGCACTGGCTTTGGGGTTTCCTGTGGCTCTGGGGCAGAGCAGCCCCCAGGGCTTAGAAATCCTGCCAGCCCCTGCAGCCACCCCAGCAGGTGTCAGCTGAGGGACTGAACATGGACCCAGTCATCAGGCAGGTCTGGCTTTGCCCTGTTGGAAGATCAGCATCGAGGGGAAGGGAGAACTTCACTCGTGCTACCCTCTCTGTTTTTTGCTTGGGGCTGTACAGGTGTCATGAATGGAGAAAGAAAATCATTGTGCCTAATCCTGTTTAGAAAGTTTCCTTTGGTTTTTTCAGTATTTTTTTTTTCTCCATTTTAGTGTAGAGCAATGGCCTTGGGATCCTCTGCAGGGGCAGCGTGTCTGTGAACACATCTTGTTCAGAGTTTGATGAGAAGTTTGTTTAACTGGCTGAGTACCATTTGACAACAGCACTGCTTGCTTGTTGTTCGCTGATACATAGTTGGGAGCAGCAGGTTTTCCTAGGAGGCCACACCCCAAGGCCTTGGGATCCAACATGTTTTTCAGAATTCAGCAGTAAAAACTACCAGCATCTTCAAACTGTCTTCTTTCCTACACCACCACATTCCACCTAGGGCTGTCCTTCCATTTACTTTCTTGCCTTCAAAGTGCAAAGCCAGGGAGCAAACCAGAAGTGATCAGGCAGCTGTTCAGGCACTAGGAACATGGGGAGCAATTTGAGAAAGCAAAAAGCCCAGCTCTTTACATACACCCCATACAGGTCACACAGAGGCTTGGTCAACAAGCAGCACTGAATACATTAAATGAATTTCCACCAAGTCGCCTGGAGAGCTCTCCATTTCAGTGCATGCTTTGGGCAGATGTTACTCGAAAGGAAAAAAGTAAAACTTTATTCCCTGTTTCTCAACATATTTGCTGCATCAATGCCATTCCTTCAAGTGCCACAAGAGCTCAAGGTCAGCAGGGTACAACTGCATCTTCACCCTCCACAGGCTGCAGCTGGCACTTCCCTGCGTGCTGGGTCCGGATCAGGAGCCAGCCGGGCTTCCTCCTGCCAGCCCCTCTCGGTGCAGAGCTCCCGCCAGCCCAGCCTGGAGCAGCTGGAAAGCAGCAAGACATGGACGGGAACTCGCACACGGGTGTGTCTTTCTGTCAGTCCCCGGGGCTGTGTCTGGCAAGTGCTACCGGCTGGGCCTCCAGCACCGTGAGGGAGTGGGGATGGGATAAGCTCTTCCTGAGATCTCCCTTGCTGTGCTCCTGTTCATTTTTGACATCATCTAGAGCACGATCCCTGCTCAGAGATACCCCTGGTGTTCCTCACTCTTCTCCCCATCCAGTGGTTGAGTTCATAGCTTGTTCTTCTGTCTCATGGTTAAAAAAATAGATCTTTATTTTATTTTTCATCCTCATCTCCCTCGCTCATGCTGCTGAGGGAGGCAGAGGCAGCTTTTGGAGAAGAGGGAGGGGAGGACTTATTGATGACCCAGGGTGGAGATGGAGAACGGGATGGAGAGCGGCCTCGCGTAGGACTGCTGTTTGGGCTCTGCCGGGGAGAAAAGGCCTGGAGCATTCGGCCGCTTCGTTCCTGGAACATCTGCTTCTGCAAAAGCAAAGTGAAAAGATGCTCTTTGAGTAGTGCACAGAGGGGAGGGCTGTGGGCAGGCTGGGGTTGCACTGTGCCTCTCACCATGGAGTGAGCAGGAAGCCAGAGCCCTGGAGCACGGCTGGTTTGCCTCTTCTGCTGTGCTCATGATAACCTGGTCTGTGCATGCCCATTTTTACCTTCGCTGGTGTGAGAACACTGTGGGCACTGTCCCAAGCCAGATGGGTGGACTCCCTTTGTGTTTTTGTATGCATTGGTCACACTCTTGTCTCAAAAGGTCAGTTTTCTGCCTCAACACCCAACATTCCTAGTTCACACAACCTTTTCCTTCTAGTATGCTAGGATGAACCACCTGTCTCCTCCTGAGCTTCCTGGCTTTCCCAGCCTTTATTCCCCCTTCTCTTCTCAAGGGAGACTGATGCCTGGTGCCTGCCAAAGACTGGCAGTAACTTCCCCAGCTACCTGGAGCAGGCACCACCCAAAACCATAAACTGGGAGTGGGAATGTCAGAATTCATGTCTGTTGAAAAGAGAAAACACTTGCAGGCTCTATGTTCTGCTTGGAGCTTTATTGTCACTTTTGCTTTGTAAAGCTGAGTGGAGGCCTGCCAGAGCTGGTGGGGTAGAAGAGACACCTCAGCAGTCAAGCAATCTGCTACACTAAGGCAAGTGCCTCTACTCATTAGCAGCAATGTGGCCTTGCGTCAGGCTGGGTTACAGAAGATGTGGCATGTGCTGTGCAGCTGCTGCAGGCTTCACATGGAAGATGCCAAATCCAGGTGCCTTGCTGCTCCTCCTGGGGATGGGGAGCAAGAAGTCTCAACCTTGGCTGAAGCACTGGCAGTCAGGTCACAGGCGATGCTTGGCTGAAAGGAAGATCCAGCCCCGACAAAGTTAAGTTGCCACTCGGGTCTGAGAGGAAAATACTTGTGCAGAATGTATAGGTTTGCCTGTTTGGGCAGCTGCAGACTTGATCTCAGCTATGTGTTCATCTTGTTCCTATTCCCCTTCCCCCTGCAGTGCCTCTGCTCTGTGCTGACCTACCTCCCAGCCACAGAGCTTCTGGCTGCCCATCTTGGTCTTTCTCCTCCTCTTTGAAACTCAGTATTCCCTGCCAGTGGAGAGGCAGATGCTGGTTATCCCCTCAGGTTTCTGTGTGTTTGCTAAATCCCAGGGGTTAAAAATCAAGCACAAATACTGAACTTACCTGTTCCTCTGTGAATTCCCTCTCCTAATTTACATCTTTATCACATTGGCCTTTATTGACTTGGTGTCAGTGCCTGGATGTCGCTGCAGTGCAGAACGGCAGAACCGTTCCTGCCTGGAGCTACACTTACCAAGGCTCTCGTGCATAAAATCCCATGGTGTGTAACCCACCCCTGCACTACTGCCAGGTCCAAAATAGTCAAGACTTCCTAAAATCTCAGTCGTTAGCAGATGGTGGTTGCTCCTGATAAATGGTGCCAGGAAGCATTTGGATGGGGGAGGATTTCTGTGGCTGAGAATTGCAAGGATGTCACCAGGGCTGGCAAAGCCTCAGGGCCTGTTTGCAGTTCAGTGGTAGGGGTGCAAAATTTCTCTTTATATCACAGAAATTTGAGGTGCCATTGGCTTAACTTAAGCTGTTTCACCCTCTCACTGAAGATAACCCCCAACAAAGAAAATAACATGTTTTATATGAAGTATCTTTTTCCTGGACACTCAACATACTCTGACTTCCTCCTATCCCTTCAAACAACTCAGTGGCAGAGTGGTGCTTCATGGTGGGGGACATCCAAGTGTCCCAGTTTGGCTTGGCTGGCACCATCTCCCTGGCAGGGGTTACTTGACTGTACCTTAGGTCACATAGGCCAGGGATGGAAAGGGGAATCCCACCTTCCTGCTATGTCCCTCAGCCAGGCTGTAGGACACCTGCTTCCCAGGTCTTCAATGAAGAATTTTTTGCTTGGACAGGCCTGATGCACACTTACACCTTCTGTGGGGCAAGTGCCTGGCCCCTCTGAGTTGCCTCCTGCATTAGTGCTGGAACCATCAGGCTGCTGGCTAAAAGCACAGCTGCTGCAGGAGGAGCTGGTGTAATTCACCTGTCTCAGAACGCCTCTGTCCCTCCAGCTGTGCCCTAGTAGGGTCAGCAAGCCATGCCCCTTTGCAGGCAAGAAGCTCCTTGGGCTGTTGGGTGCTGAAGAAGTAGAACAAGTGTTAATGGCTTCCTTGGAGTGCTGGAGAGTTAGACAAGGCTAGATGCACTGTGGACCTTTACCAGAGGTGCAAAAATAATTTCAAAGCTTTGATTCAAGCAAGTTCAGGTACACCCAACCAGTTCAGGGTTTGTTTTTGGTAAACTTGCTACTGGGAAAAAAATATTTTGTCTGTTTCTGAATTTTATTGCCTCTATGTTGACACTCCTTTGCTTTACAATGCAAGTGCCAGATGGGTGTTACAGAAGGCTTCTGCTTTTGAGCTGCTGATTGTTCTAAGGCCATTTTAGGTCCAGGTTTCAGACGTGCTGTGGCCTAAACACCAGCCCCAGGTTCTAGCTGCAACTTGTCTTATCTGAGCCTCTGCTGATGTCTGAGGTGGTGCAACCACCCCTGAGTGCCCCTGTGTGCTGAGGAGGGGGATGCCGGCCCCTTGAAGAGACACCTCCTCCAAAGGGACATTTCTGAGGGAGGCTGGCATGGAAACCCTGCCCTGTGAGCTTTGCTTTCTTTCCACTGACCTCAGTTGTAGGTGCCTGTTTGTACGTGTCTGAGAAGAGGTGCAATGGGCCCTGCAGGCCGGGCTGTGTGCTTGTCCTCTCTCACATCAAGAAAAGTTTTGTGCCACATTAATCATTGTTTCTGACCCCTCTGTGACTCTCTTGCAGAAAACATACACACAGAGGATTGCACAGGTGGGCAAAATTACCAATGAATTATAGACATTTAGACAGTTGAAAACTGACATTTTGACCTCCTTCACAAATGGGTATTTTTTTTGTGGGTTATATGGCCCTTACTTTTAGAAAATTGATGCTAGCATAAAGTATATTATAGTAATTATTTGTGAAATAATAATAGCATATTAATGGCATGCAAATTACTGATCTAGGAATCCAGCATGCCCATAGCGATTCCTATACTTTTAATGTCAACATTAAAAGCAACATCTAACTAACAGTGATAAGGCAAATTAACATTAATAACAGTTTTGACACTAATAGTAAGTTATCATTATTTTAAAAGTCTTTCCAAGGCTCAAGCTGATTTTAGAAAAGCTACACCACCTCTCAGCTTGCTGTCACTGATTCTTTTCCTCCACCACTGAAGAGATTTCACTCTTGTTCTTAGCAAAGGTCCCTGTGATTGCACCAGATTTCCTACCCTGTGGTCAAACACTAACTCAGGAAACAGGAGTTTCTAGATCTTAAAAGACCTTTGCAGAGCAGCTTTTCCTTAATTGAATTTGTTAAAATGTTTTATCAACAAAGGTTTTTAAAAATGCCATTAGCACGCAGCATTCAGTGGGTAGAGCCAGGGAATGGGATCAGTGCTTTTGAATTCTTTTCCTCTCTCTGCACAGCTAACTCATCTCATCTCCTGTGGGTTTCACATGCTGTGTTAGCATCAGTTTTATTTATTCGGCTCCTATGGCCACAGGACCATCCTGCATGGGGAACACACACCAAGCTCTATGGGAACAACTCAGAGAGGAAACTTCATGTGGATGTGAACAATGCAGGTAAACCTGGGCACTTCATCAGAAGAGTTACCTTCTTGCTCTCCCCCAGGAACATGACAGTGTCAATAAACAAACTCTGCTAAATAAGCTCATTGTTCATGTAGCTGGGGCCTGTGCTGTTCAGGGACCACCTGCCTTTGCATGGACAGAAGTAGCTGTAAGATTATAAAGACTCAGCCTCTCTTCTGAAACCTTCACAGCCTAATTTTAAGTTTTTCTCAACTGAGTGGTAATCAACACAGCAAGTCATGGCAAAGATGAGAACTCCAGTAACAGGCAGTAGTACTGCATGACTGACTTGTGACACAGTATTGATGTGAGCTACTTAATTCACAAAAGATCTGTGACTCTTCCTATGGGTTTGTTTACAAACAGAATCTCTGTTGAATCCCTTCAACAGAAGGTGCCTTTTCCACTCAGAGTTTGCAACCAGAGCAGCATGTCTGAGATGGTGCCTGCACTGGAGGGTCTGGGCTTTTACCTCAACACAGAGGCAGTGAGAGCTTATTGGAAAAGGACTCAGCAGGAAGGTCTGAGAATGTTCAGACAAATGACAAATTCTATATTTAAATTCAGTTTCGTTACTGGTTTCAACATAGCAAAGTCGTACATGAAAACAGCTTCTTGAGGTTTGGCAAGCTATCAGAAATGACAGATGGGGGCCAGGACTCTTTTGGGGCTCTGAAGTGTCACCAACTCATCACTCAGTGCAGGTTGCTCCCCAGAAAGATGCTGTTGCAGATTCTCAGTTGCCTTTCCAAAGCATTTGGGGACCTTTAGTAAATGGGCTCTGTGAAGCCAGCACAGTGCTACAGTTCCACCTGAGCCTTCCCTGCTGTCACTTAGATGAGCCTGGACACTTGACATGTAAACCAATTTCTTAGAACTTTATATCAGTAATTTTTGAAGTTAGAAAATGATAATCTTCTACTGCTGAGTACAGAGCATGAAGAGAACTACTGAAAACATTTTCAGTGGCCCAGTTTTCCCTCACTGCCTTCAGTGTATACCCCTGATGTTGGAGTGTTTGCATTTAATGCTAACAGGGCCAACAGACTGCACTGACCTGTTTGCTTCTGTGGTGCTGTGATGCAGCTCTGCTGAATGCAGTACCATGTTCAACATCACACCTTCACAAAATACAGACATTATCCCAAAGAAGCAACAGCCAGAAACAGCAATTCCATCTGTTGTAGTATTGGTATGCATTAACGGTTTCAGAAGCCAGGTTTGGCATTATCCTGCTGTGCTGGCTTTTGAAACAGACTGCAGCAAAAGTATCTGCCCTTGTCCTGAGGTACAGAGGAGAAATAAAAACACAGATTTCCTGATATGACAGAATACCTACCCAAGCTCCGTCAGGTCCAAACAGCTCTAAAAAGTTGCCAATAAATTCCCTGGACTTTTCTTCCCATTTCTGAATGAGGTCATGGCTCTTCTCTTCCACCTTGTAAACAAATTCTTTTGACTTTTCCTCCACATTCTTGACTTTTTCTTTCATTTTGTCCACTTGGTTTTGAAAGCGGTATTTCTTCTCCTGTTTTAAAAATGTGGTCAGAGATTAATAAAAAAACTTGGAAATAATTAGCCACAGACAGTTGAGAAGAAGAAGAAGAAAAAAATTGCATTAATGTATCCTAATACATATGGCCTTGGATAACTATTCCCGTGCTATTTTTATAAATTCAATTTGAACATTTGTGGAACCAAGTGCAGAAGGTACATATTGAAAAGACTTCTTGTGTGATTACTGTGCTTAATCTACCACATGAATCTTTCTGTATTTTCAAACTGAATGCACTTTGAAAGCGATAGGAATCTTGTGAAGCATAATTAACAGCTCAAACTTAACAGTAGGCAAAAAGCAAATCTCTCTTGGTTTCCTAGCAAATGCTGCTGACTTGCCAGCCTGGATGTTAATTTAGACCAAAATGTCTTTTTGCTTGAATTTCTGCAGAGCAAAAGGAAAACTCTCTTCAACTCTGAGCTTGGCTAATACAGGAGCTTCTGGCTGCAACACAGATGTGTGTGGGCCAGTAGCTTGTGGCCAGCAAACTTCATACAAAAGAGAGCAAACTCCTAATGGCTGTCACACAGAAAAAGACAGAGACAGAAAAGACAATATTAGGGAGCTCCTAGCAAAAGCTTCTGAAATACTTCAGAATTAAAAGGCTTTTGTCCTGAAACACTCCAGTGCTTGACAACTGTTTGGTACAAGTAGATAACCGTGGCTGTGCCCTTGAAAGTGTGGTGGTCTCCACAGGAGCACAGATCACTATTGACTTTTAATTCCCTGCTAACTTCAATTTACTTTTGAAACAAGCACTGAAGTGGGGTTTATTCTAGTTCACAAATCACTAAAAGAACTGTCTTTGCAGGTCACAAGCACAAACAAAATCCTCAAGGTCCAAAGAAACTGAACTCCCTCTGCACCTAATAGGTGATCAACCCTTCCTTTAACGAGGAAACCAGTTTTCTTCTGCCTTGTGAAATCCTGACAAGCAGTCTCAGGTGCAAATCAGTATTTTGGTATCTAAATTAGTGTAAGCTAAACAACCAGATGCCAGGAGGCTCTTCAGGATACATCAGTGTCTGAGACTGGGGGAAGCATAACTTATGCAACAGTATCTTAACCTCACAGCTGCTAAAGGATAAATCTGAGAACCTCCAAGGCATCTAGCATGCCTTATTTTAATGGATATTTGCAATAGTGATTCCTCTGGGTGGAGTACTTACAAGCAGAATTTTCTAAAGATGTAGAAGACTTTTAAAAAAGGCACAGTGAAATAAATATTTATGTTCTGTGATCTGTGATTTATCTGCCAGACTTCAAAATAAGAAACGGATAAACTTAACTCTCATGAAATGACACAATTCAGTCCTTCACAAGGGGGTTTCCCAGCTCCAGGGAAGGAGGTGGGAAGTTGTGCTGTGAGCCATCCCAGTCACAAGGGAGATTTCAGTTATGTGGGTTATCTAGAGGTCTGAAGTCAAGACTTGAAACAGAAAATGAAGGAAGGTAATGTCTCATTTCTGTAAGGTGTCTACTTCTTATTGGAGGGGCAGGTCTGTATGTGGAAGAATAATCTGAGCCATCCTTTCACACAGTGCTCTTGCCATTGTGGCTTCTGAGCTTTACAGTATCATTTATGTACCAGCTTCCTAATATCCTTGTCTTTTGAGAACCATTTTAGCTTTCCCTAGTAATCTCACTGCTCTGTGATTGGTTTTGTTAGGGTATTGTTTTGTTTTGGTTTTTTTAATCCCATTGCATTGTAGAGAAACTTTGGATCTCAAAATCCTTGCTCTCTGGGCTGCCTTGTTGGAATAAGAATAAAGAAAGAAATCATGTGTTGGGTGAGTGGTTAAGCAGCCTGTGGGGGGAAGGTGGGCTCCTTCTTAGTGTGTCATTGTCACCTGCAGCTCAAGGAGGAAGGGGGAGCAGCAGCTTTGTTAAAAGCATAAGGTGGAAATGAAGCTGATAATTAATAGGAGCAATTAAAACTACCCTCAGCTTACCAGTTTCTTTTAAATTGAATTATTCCAGCTATTTTAAAAGCAGCAGGAAGAAGATATAATTTCTTAACCTTTACACTGCATTCAGGATCCCAGGAGAGAGTGTCTGAGGAGCAGAGGCAGAGCACTGCACTCACGTTTATAAAGCTGACATTGAGCTCTTTGGCCGTGTATCCTCGCTGGAGGTTGCGCCGCGCGTACACGTCGTAGTCCCGGACGATCCGTGTGATGATATCCGATGTGGAGATACCTTCGGTTCTCTGCGTAGGTACAAACATTCCTGAGCAAAGTGGGAAAAGAAAGCCTGCTGATAAAGCTTGGCAGGACCAGGCACTGCAGCAGGTAACTGAGGATGAACACAAAAATGCCTGACCAAAGGTCACCAATTCTGCCTTATTCCTAGTTCTCTCCTGTTGTTTCTAAGTGAGTTTGGGGAACACAAGGTTGCTATACTATTCATTTTACCTCGAGTCTTCAGAAAGACTCAAACTTGCCCCCTGTACAGTGTCAGCTGTGATGTGCAAGTTATTAGACTGGCAGGGACTCCTGGGCCAGGTAGACCAAACTTCACAGCTGTGGCAATTCACTGAGCAGTTCTTCCCAAAAGTACAGCCCTCATTTAATGTTATATAAAGGAGTAGATAGGTTTGCTGCACTCCTTTATTTCCACTCCTGTGCTGCACTATCTGACAGTCTTTGTTCTGCTGAGTAAAACAGACCAGCCTCTGGCCTTGACCAAAGCCAGAAAACCTCTTCAGGTAAAAGATGCATTACAGTAACTGGAAAACACCCTGGAGGTGTCACTAGTTTATAACAGGAAGGTGAAGTGTGCTGGTAGTGTGAACAAACATAGTTATACATGGGGACTGAGGGGAGCCTGTTTCACATCTACCCAGCCCTGTCATTGGCTGTATAACCATCCTCCCTGCTCTGACAAATCAGTCCCTGAGAAAACTGGCCATTTATCCATACTGCTTGTATTTTCCTCAACACAGCTGAGATATACGAGGCTTTCTAATTGCTGCTCACCAAGACAGGAGCACCTGAACTGTTAATGCAAGTCACAAATGCAATAATAGCGCAGTGCTGGCACACCTTGGTTTAGTAGTTATCTAGGGCTACAAAAAAGTTACTACTGTCACTTATATGTAATTGCAACATGAAGCTACTGATGAGAGAGAGAGAGAGAGAGAAAGAGAGAGCTGTGAGAGAAGAATGGAAATGGTTTGGGAAAGAAAAAAAGTTATGCTTTGTCTTAAAATGGTGTTATAGCTACTGGCAAATTAATCCTCACACACTCACTTGAAGTAAGCAGGCATTGGTAGCTGATTTCACAGGGTTAGAAAAAGACTCAGAGAGGGAATCAAGAAGCTTAGCAGCCTCTTGTGACTAAATGCTATGTGATTTTTTTTTTCTGAACTCTAATAAATACTCTGCTAAAAAAATAGATTACTTTAATCATGAGCAGAGATGTTTCCCTGACCATGCTTTTCAGGCTTGCAGCAGTCACTGAGGAAACTATTTCTGGAAGCAGAGAAACCCACTTTGAGTCAGAAGCCTTTATAGATAGGAGTTGCAAGAATATACAAACAAAATCCAATCCCCACCTTTGTTATACCACAAGTGGAACTGTATGTGAACATTACCCTTAGTCATTGCCTTCACATCCTTCATGTGTTGCACTGATTCATGTTTTCCAAGCTAAGTGTTCACAGATGTGCAGAGGTACAGCCAGTGCACTGTTACCCAGCTCACTGTTGCCCATATGCCCTCTTCCCACTGTAGGTAGTGGGGAAATGGGAGCCCACGAGAATCTACCCAAGGAGCTCCACAGTTCTCATACACTTTTTTGCTTTCCAACAGCCTGATGTGGGAAAATGGGAGTACTGGAACTAAGGAAAAATGTACAGATGCATCCATAGCACTACTCTATTAAAACAAAACTCCTAGGAGAAAGGGGAAATTCATTACTGTAATAATGCTGTTCTGGAGCATTAGTACTATTACAGCAGTAGATCTCAAAACCCTTCATAAATAAGTTACCATTATTCCCAGTTTATATGTTACAAAATTAATTAATATAAAACTCAAGATGTTTCTCTGACATCTCATGGTGACAGACACACAACAGACCACAAGTCCCTGAAGCTGCAAGTCCGTTCTCTCTTCTGCAAAGTTTGTGTTTCTCATCAGGATGGATGTGCACTGCTCCCGTGCCCAATGACAGCGGAGAAGGCTGTGCCAGCTCTGGGCACTCTCACTCTCTGGTAATGATCCAGTGACACCAGAAGCTCCTGTTGTGTTGTCCTGTGCACTCAGCACCTTGCAGAAGAAAAGCAAAATAGCTGCCTATCCTGCATGTGGGCTGTATGTTCCTTGGTGATTCATCCTTACCAAAGGTGTCTTTTTTTCCACTGCCTAGTGAAGGAAGGTGGTGTTGGCTCTGACACTATGGAACAGTAGTTCCCAAAGGAGGGTTGTGAGTCTGACACCACAGGAAGGTTCAAAAGTGCAAAATTATCAAGAACTGCTGCTATAAAAAGCTTATTCCTTCAGCTCAGGTCAATACCTGGTCTGTAACTGTCATTGTATAGGCTGAGAAGGTCATTTTGCATGACAAATTAAATCAGGCATATTACTCTGGAATTCTTTTAAGCCTCCAATAAATGTTTATACAGAACAGAAAGGTTAAATTTGCCAAGGTTCAAAGCAGCATTTCCGGGGACCAGGAGAAGAAAGATATGATTTGCTCCTCCTCCTGCACTGTTTGCTGTGTTAGGATAGCTACTGCTGGCAAACAGTGGCTTAATGTTATCTCCTCAAATTTAATTAAGCTTCCTTGAACTGAAGAGATACAAGTTCCTAACGACTTCAGCATCTTCACTGTCAATGTAATATGGTAGTCAACCAAACTGCTAAATAGTCATGGCAAATTAATTACCCTGATACTGACTTAAACCCTCTGGCAGTGTAAGGAAAATAATCCTCAGTGCAAATCTAAGGGGATTCTAATGACTCCTGAAGGTTGCCTGTGCTTGCTCATATTCAGGACTGGGATGCGTCAAGGAATCATCAGTTTATGGTTATCAAAAACTGACTAAAGTGGGAACTGAACTAATTTCCATCCATTCAAAACTCTTAGTCAAGCACCATAAAATTGTTTTAAAAAGCCATATGGGACTATTTTGTGCTAGATCTGAATGGTTTCCTTGGGGTTATGGCAGGAATTCAGCCAAGGATGTCCTTTGTGGTTTTACAAAGTGAATCTTTCTGCTCAAGTCAGCAGTACCTACCATTAGGGTGGTATTGTCTCTACTGCTTCTCTCCCAGCAGTTGTGGTTAAAAGACAGTAAAAGAATTTGAGCTGAGGTTGAAAAAAGGTGCTAAAAACATAAAGTTGCCCTTACCTGCTTCCTTTATGTGTTTGTATACATCATCCGATCCAGCGGAAGAGTACGGGATGTCGTCATGTGCTACAAAGTCAATCTGCCAGTGAACAGAAGAAGAATCACATCCCACCGTCACCAAATTTTGATCATTGGGGAATTGCTGTGGAGAATCATCTCTTTTCTTGACTTCAGCTAACTCGCTTTTGACATTCACATCCTAAAGCCATCGCCTAGAATACTGTACTAGATTTCGGCCTGCGGCTGTTGTGTTGTATGATCAATTATGAAAGAACAGAAATCTCCTCTCCAAAAGCACTGCCACTCAAACATTATGCTGACTGGCTCAGTGTGATGTAAGACACATGCTCCTCCTTCAATTCCTACTGCAAAAGCAAGTGGTGAAGCCTTGGCTTTCAAAACCATGGAGGCAGGCTAATTGATTTTGGCTCCTTAGGGCTGTGCGTATATACACACGTATACCTAGTACTGTCATGGTGTCATTTAGTTACCCACTGATGTGGACACTAAAATACATTCTAGCTAATTATGCTTTTGTCAGCATTCATGTATGTTGCAAGGCAATCAATAGCATGTAAAATACTCTATCCTGCCTTTTAGAGGGCACATGGTATTTTACATATTGCACCTGTTGCCATTAATAAGACGCACACCTTTAATGCAGGACTTCAGTCACTATGTGACAACTTTCCTGGTTCACAATCTCCTTTTCTGAAAGTAAATTTATCAATAATTCTTCAGTGTTATTTTACCCTTAAAAAATCCCAGTACAGAAATCACAGCATATTGAGAAAAAAAAGGCAAGATAAATATAACAGAGATAGAGACAAGCAATGCTAAGTACCTAATTTCAATGATTGGAATTAACTGAATTAAATAATTTGCTCTAACTAGTAGAATTTCACAGACTTCTTGTTTATTCTGAACTGTCAGTCTACGAAGGGGAAGGGAGAGATAAGGGGAGGAATGTACCTTGTGTTTTTCAAGGAACTCAGGTGTCAGTGTCCAGGGTGCATCTCTGATGACCTCATCCACATAACGACAGTGTCTGAGGGCTTCGTATCGCTCAGTTTCATTCATCACAGTGAAGCCTTTGAATTTATGAGTTAAATCATCACTGCAAACTAAAATATGGAAGTATGAGCAAAAGGGCTCCACATTCAGTGTAATCAGCACGACCAGCATTTGATTATTCCTGGATAATTCCATTAAGCACTTAATTATTACCTCAGCAATTTTTAGGGTGTTCCAGGGCATCTAAGAGTTCTGCTTGGGGTTGGCAAATACAACTGTGTAATTCTGAGAGAATCTCCCCTTTCTGGAGCTGCAGCCAGGGGCCAAGTAGGATATTGTAGGACATCTCACGTGGTACCATTTACATGTTAAGGTAAACTAATCCCACAATAAGTGGGGATTTCATGGGCTGTGGCATTTCAGGGGTGATGGCCAACGCTCTGAGACCAATCAAAAACCACAGCATGGACAATCACAGCGTGCTCACTAACTCCATGTATCACAAAATGGTTGAGGCAAGTAGACCACAGGACATGACTTAACTCAAACCCCCTCTTCCCAGCAGAGTCAAGTACAGGTTGCTCAGGGTCATGTCCACTTGAGTTGCCAAAGATGGAGACCCCTCAGCCTCTCTGAGCCTCCTCTGCTTTTTCTTCTTGTGTTACACAACACTCTAAAAGGTGAATTTGCCAACAAAGCTCAAAATCACAATAGGACAGTTTCTCACTAAATAAACCCTGATGGAAAACAAGTCACAGAAAACTTTGTTCTGAGTTTGGCTTTGAGTTCAGAGGGTTTCACAGAGAAAGAAGTAAGGCTTGAGCCATGTTCAAAGGGGAAATTGCAGAAGGAAACCCCAAGGAAAGGACTGGGAGAAGCCATACGCTCTAGTGAAACGAGCAAAGTTAAAGATCCAGAAATCCTGCATCTGTAACTCTGGATGTACCAATACTTTGCCACATTGCTTTTAAAATGAGGAGAAGCAACCCACATTACCAGAGGACTGTAAAATACAGGTATTCTCTTTCTACACACATAATACTGTGTAAAAACCAGTGACCTTCTCCACAGCCATCTCTGTCCAACACTGTAGCTACAACAGTCATTTGACACCCCACATAGCATAATGTGATACCCATTTATAGCTGGGTTGCCAGTGGTTGTCCTTCACCACAGGTCAAACCTGTGCCTTTGGATCTCACTTGTCTGTAAATGTACTTGACAAATGATAAATGCAACATTACTAGTGCTGCAGTGAAGTGTGAGAGCAGCCCTACAGCTGCTGCTTCTTTCCAATTTGAAAACATCAACCTATCAGGCAAGGCTCTGGCAAAGATGCAGTCTTTTTTGAGATCTGAAATAGACAATCTTGCTGTGATGGTCATTAAAAACCTCTAAAGTAATAAAAATGTAGGAAGTGTTAGATAACCCTGAAGCTTGTGCAAAATTCAAAGCCATATAATAACACAGGTATGAATTTCAGCTAGCAAAATGCTGCTCTATCCTATTATGTCAGTTTTGATGCCTGCTGACAAGAAATTTAATGGTGATCAAAGCATTTTCAGTAGAAAGATCCCTTCTGAGACTGTATTTATATTTATTTACAGCCTTTATGACATCTTTAGGCTATCTTCTCCTGAAAGGAAAGGCCTACCAAAATTATTGGAAAACAGTAATTTTTGCTTGAATTCTGTAGAAAGGTTTGATTTTATTTTCTGATCACTATTTGTTCATGTGCAGTGCAGACACAATATCTTTCTTTGTACTTCTTTTGATTTTGTCATCCTGCTCTAATGACTGATTTAGGAAGGTATAAGTGTCTATTGAAAAAAAAAGTGATCTTGGGTTTAAAGAATTGTCTTCACAACAAGAAATAGAAGGGGTTGGTTGTGGTGTCCACAAAGACATACGTCACCGGTGCTTCTGCAGCACAAATTGTATGTGGGTGTGGGACAGTGTCCATTTTTTTAACATGCTAACACACAGTGCTTTGCTGGGAGAAGGTGCTGATAAGTGCTGGCTGCTTTGTCCTTCACTCCAAAAAGAAGGGCAAAGTGAAGCTATGCCATGAATTTCAAAGGAGCCGGGCTTTTGCCCCGAAGCTCCTTCCCCTATCTGGGGCACCCCCTAATCCTTTAGAAGCAACAACAAAATGTACATAACTTGCATTTTTTTAAACCTCACATTCTGGCACCTCCACCACCTGCTTCTTCTGCAAGTTGTCTGGCTCAGCAGGAAAACAAGAGAATCCTTAATGTTTCTTTCTTAACACAGGGACTTGTCCTTTACCTCACAGGAAGCTCCATGGGAATTCACACAATTTAGAAACTTGAGTAAAACCAAAGACTGTGTATATAAGGAGATTTTGTTTTTTCTCTGTGTTAGATCTTCCCCTCCCACTTCTTTCAACTGTTTGGGACAAATATGTAAAATAATGCACATTATAGTGTCTGGAGGCTGCATTCATGTTCACTGTAAGCGTTTGAGCAGCTCAATGAAGGTTACTGTGAAATGTTTCTGTGAGGCGTATCTCAACCCTAAAGGTGCAGGGAAACTGGAACCAAACTGCACATTTATGAGGCCTCATGAAAGCAGGGCTTGCACAGCCAACTAGGCAGGAAAGAGCCACCCTCCAGTGACTCCTCAGGCACAGGCTAACTGCTGAACAGCTGTTAGCCAGGCACACAGTGGGAAAAGAAGATATTCATAGCAAAAAAAAAAAAAAGAAATTAAAAAAAGTAACCTGTCCAGGGACATCTGTGAACTGAAATTACATTCCACTCATGATCTACATTTGGGTCTTCAATGACAATGGGCCAGACAGCTTCTGTGATGATGGTGAAGGCTGGGTCTGGACCTGGCAGGCAAAGGTCATGGGCTATGCCTGGCTGGCGAAAGGACCAATGAGCCAGAAACAAATAATGAGCGTTCTCATTCACTCATCTCCATCTCTGAACAATTTTGAGCAAATAACTGAAAAAGGTAAATTATTCATATGGAGCTATTTTGAGCTCAGAGCCATGCAGGCACCTGCTTTAACTCGAATGGGAATTGTGCCTGTGCTGCTAAGGGCAGAATTTGACTTTTACTTTAATTGATGCAATTGTAAGACATAATTCAAGGCAAATCACCTATAGAAAGCCCCAGAGTGAAAGTACCATTCAAGTCATAGTGCATAAACAGCTGGGGGTGGGAGCACAGCAATAACTCTGATACTGAAGCACAGAAGCAAATCCAGTGCAATAAATAACTCTGATCTTACCTCCTACTAATAAGTAGCTATTTGGAAATAGAGTTTTGGCTTGCATAAGAGCTCTAGCATGGCCGGCATGGAAGAGGTCAAATATTCCATCTGCATACACTCTGACAGGTCTGTCAACTGTGGAGAAAGAAACACAACAGTGATTTTTCAGACCCCAAACAAGTTGTACTTAATTCTGCTGGATGGGTTTTTGTTCCCAGATCAGATGATTGCGGAGATTTACCCCAGTTCTGATATTCAAAAGCACCACAGGTGAACCTGCAGTATTTTATACTGCAGACTACTTGTTCTTTGTACTCTGTGCTGTTTTCTCTCAGACTTACCCTATTTATTATCATCCATCATCCCCATATTCTAATTTAGCAAAAATGTCATCTTCCTGCCTCATTCGGAGTTCCACCATATGTCTTGTTCTTTTCTCTCTGCCTTTCTAATCAGTTATGCCTTATGGATTTTTTCCTATAATCTCCCTTTCCCTCCCCTCTTGCCTTGACTTGCTTTTTTCCACAGCTTACTGCTGTAAAAATGTATTGCTTGCCTCTTCTACATAAACCTTTCACTTTTCTTTTTTCAGACTTTCCCCAAGTTCTTCTCTCTAGTGAGAGTTCTTCTCTCTAACTTCTTTTTCTCCTGCCATCACCCTTTAACTCTTTCTGTACAGCACCTTCAGCAGCAGCCTCCAGATCAAAAAAAAGAACTTACTTTCTCAAATGACATGCTTTGCCACCTCCAAGCAAAAGAACAGTGGAGATAAAAGCAACTCAGCTCCAACCTCCATGGACTGTGTTTCAGTGACAGCAGAGAGATGTCTCTGCTATCCAAGGGTTCACAGGAGAATACTGTTCCCTGCAGAGCTGACTGGAAGGCTGCAGCTTGCCCCTATAATGTGTGCATACTTTAAAAGCTTGTTTTAAATAAGTAAAAAAAAAATTTAAAATAACCTCTTGAAATATAGGGGGGCTGAAGTATGCATTTGGGACTTAATGTGAAATCATTCTGCTTCCCCAGCCTGATCACAGATGCCCAGATAAAGAAATTGGCAAATGACCTTTAAGGCCACTGAAGGTCTGATGTGATCAACGGAAACATCAGTGAAAGAAGAGTTCTCCAGCATACACAGGCAGTATGAGAAGAGAATCCAGATGGTAGCCACTACATAACACAATTTTCAGGCTGGCTGGAGTGGACAGGGCTGGCAAGCCTTCCTTCCAACTAACATGTGGACATCCACAAAACCATCAATCTCTAACTTGAAGAACCAGTGCTTTGAGAGTGCCCATGATCCTGTGGATGTAGCTCTCTGCACATACCTGGTGTTCCCAGGCGGGCTTGTGCAATTGTCAGCTTCTCATGGGGGGCTTGGCACTGACAGCTTGTTTCATCTGCAAACGGAGCAGGTGCCGTCAGAGTCTGGAAGGAGGAAACAACACAAAGAAAGTAAATTTATTTTTACCACCAAGTAGTTATAAAAGAACCATTTAAACTGTGGCAGAATGCTTCATGCTGGTTTGCCCTCTGGGGATTTTTGCTTTTTGGTCACCCCTGTGCATACACAATTCACACAAGGTAAAATGATGAGGAAAATAAAGTTTTCCCAACGTGTCATGCAACTTAATTCTTTATTGTATTAGAGAAGCTCAGGTTTTTTTTCTGTTTGCACAATAAAGTCAGGCTTGATGGCATGAGCAGCTTAACCCTTCATTTAGTGTCAGTGACTCCAAAGGCATAAGATGAAAAATTTGTTCTGTTACCTGCAAATAATAGCTGGAAAAGCTAATTGGGATTTAGAAAGCTGAAAATAAGCCCCCTCTTAACAAGCACCTGTTTCAGCCACTGCCATCAGTACAGATAATCAGATGTAGAGGTTGTTTTGTTGTGGTTTTAATCAGAATCTCCTACAATTTTGAGGAGCCATTCAAAATAAGGGCAAGAATGCAACCTTAAGTCCCACTGAACAAGAGCTGACTGAGCTGCAACTCCTTTCTGGTCTGACACATTCTGTAATAGTACTAAAATACTCTAACTGTGATCAGAACACCACAAGGGTACTTGCTCTGAAGAGCTTATAACCTACAGATATATGAGACAGAATGAGGATGTGTGAAGACTGACGTGGCATTTTCTGTCAGGAAACTTGATTACTGAAATTGTATTTTCTTCCCATGCCTATGTAGGAAGTTCTCAGCCATCAGACCCTGAGATATTTATTATCTGCCATATGGTCTGATATTAAAAAAACATGCTTCTACAGCTTTTGGCTTGCAATCTTTACGAAAACATAGCTGAGTTTTGGGTTGTTTTGTTTTTGAGCCAAAGTGGTGGTTGAGAAAAGCCGAAGGAAATCTGTCACCTACTTTGCCTCCACCATGATTTAACTGGGAGCCTGTGGCTGTGAAGCTGAGGCTTGGTTGGGTGACCATTTGTGTGACGTACAGCTGTCACACCAGTTTGAGCACCCATGGTTGATCATAACAGAATCTCTTTTTGCCTTTACATTGTTTTTTCAGATTTTTGATGCTGAATGATTAATCACTGAGAATTTAGAATTCTTCAGCATCTCTGAGACACTAAGACACATCATGCCTAATTGTTACTGATCTCTGGACTCACTGGTTTGTTGCATGGAAAGCTCAGACGACAGTAATAAAATGACAACAAAGACTTCAAGATTCATATCCAGTTCTTTCTGCTGATTGACTATTCATTTTATTTACTGGAAGCACTGCAATTTTACACAGGTTTATTATTTTTTCTTTCAATTTTACTTTCCTTTATTTTCCATACTCTCAAATGTTAAAGGAAATCATCATCATTAGCATCTTTGTGATGAAAATCACAGCATCTCTGCACAGACAAGGTTAAAAATGGAGAAACTATGACCAAGCCCAAGTTTCTGTCTGGGTTTCATGGATGGGAACTGTTCATCAGGCCACCCACGCTGCACAGTGTAGAACATTACACATAATCATACAGTGCCAGCTCCTTCCTTTATTTTCCAAATACTGTCTTTTTGCTTCTGCCTTTGCTATTGCTGGTGCTAATCTGTCTTTTTATCTCCAAGCAAGGTCAAGTTACATGGCAGCCCATACAGCCTGGTTCCTGCTGAGATAAAGAGGAAGGCAGAAATGTTAAAACAATAATGGCTATGGTCTGAGGCCTGCAACTGGTAATCAGCTCCTAGCTTGGCAGAGGTTGTTTCCTTAGAGGTTATTCAAAGAAAATGGGCCTGGTTTGCAGGAAGATATCTCTTTTCCCCCCCAGGCAAACACAGTGGTGTTTTTCATCCATGTAATCACCTTTGCAACACTGAGATTTTTCTTTCAGTCTCTCAATGGAGAACAACCTTTATTAGCCTCCCATCGGTCCAGCTTTTATAAATGCTTACCATTAAAGCCCACTTTACAGATCAGGGCTCAGAACCAGACCTGTCAATATTCCCATTACTCTGTGACCTCTCAGTTACCGGATATGAAAATACATCAAGTACAATAGATTAAAATCAGCCATATTCTATCAAAGCCATATAGAGAAATGCATAAACACCACGTGCTGACAGATCAAAGGAAATACAGCAATAACTTCCAAATTACTACTCAGTGCTAGTTTAGTTTGTTTTATCTGTCCTAGAAAAATTATTGCTAATCTTAACAAACATATCTTACGAGTAAAGTGAGACCATTTGGATAAAATACTTCAAGAAACTATTAAAACCCAGAAATAATTTATCAAACCTTTTCAGTTTGTACAGAATTACTTGTATTCTTTCCAGTTTCTTGTCAGTAGTAAGTAGAATTGTGAGAAGACATCAAGTAATTTATACAGCAGCTTTTTAATTTTGGTTAATCCATTAAAGTACTTTTGGAAGTTTGCTATAGTTTTGCCAATATTCAGATGGTTAGACAAAGACTTTGTGCAGATGTGCTTCTGTGTTTCTCAGACAGATTTTTCCCTTCATCTCTGTCTTCCTTACATTCTAGGCATCTACACTTTGCAATTAGTCAAGCAACTGAAATTAGCCTTGTACTTTGGAACCAAGGTAAGCTCCTGAGGCCTGCATCATTCTGGAAAATATGTGAGAGAAAGCTCATTACATGTCACAAATGGAGAAGTCATTGTAATATTAGGACTTATTAGTGATATTTACTTCAGAAGATGATAAAAAGCTCTTGCAATAAGAGTTCTGTTTCCTGGGAATGAAGACACAGCATTCAGTAAAATGAAGGTATGTGAAACCATCATACCCAGTAACCCTTGCATATTAGAAGCTGTTCATTCTATGAGAAGTTTAAATAATGTCTTACTTGCTGTCTAGGAAATTTGCAAAAGAACCAAATTATATTCAGTAAACTTCAGGGCATTAAAAGAGGAAAGGTTGGTAATGGGGGGCTTCCCAGCAAGCACCTCACAGCTCCATTTGCACCAGCAAAGTCTTTGTAACCCACGGCTCTATTTAGTGAGACATTAGCCCAGAGGAGAGAGCACAGTGTGACAGGCAGCCCTGAGCTGGTTCTGGGCCAGGATACTTCATGAAGGAATCCCACATGACAGCTACAAGCAGCTTCTTTTTAGGTGCATCTTGATGCTGCCTTTCTGTTACCATGCTTCATAGTCTCTCAGTCTACTGTAGCCATTTAACTCAGCTCCTAGGCATCAGATAAACACTGATCCTCGTGTTTCCAACTGATTGAAAGCAAAGCTGTTGGTGATTTGTAGAGGAATAGGAGTTCTAGCACTGAAATAACAGGTCAAAAGCACAAGCAGCTCCACACCTATTACCGCTTATTACGGCTTATCTGCTGCTTATGTAAGGAGACGTAGAAATAAGGAGAGCCGAGCCAGTTCGTGTTCAGAGCAAAGGGCGGAAGGGGGAGAACCCACCTTCGTTTAATTCTTATATACACTTTTAGAAATCACAGTTCATTGGAGAAAATTAACACTTCCGTCTTTAACTACAGTGGTTAAAAGAAATGTCCATCAAAGGATCTGTGTCCATGGGAAAGGAATGTAAAACAAGATAATTTTTACAACAACATAGCTATGTTTACAGAATTCTCATCCTTGAAACTGTCTAGCAGAGAGCTAGCTATTTTTAACAGTAAAAATGGGCAACACACACCCTCTTTTTTGTATACAGCCTGTTGTGTTATTGTTTGCTTGTTTTCTGTATGTTTGGTAGTTGGGTTGGGTTTTTTACACAGCAGCAAGACAAACATTTTTTTAAACAGGCAAATGCAGTCCCATCCATGCCATAGTGCATTTGCCATTGTAACTCTGCCTGCAGGGTGACTGTAAGAAACATAGATAACGGAAGGACCTACTCTTTTCTTTTTTATTTTTATTCTTTTTTAATTCATGTAACTACACTGCCTCCCCCATGATACAGACAAAAACACTGTCTTCTTGGGAAAGAGAAAGTTGTATTGTCATCTAAGAGTTTGCCATCAAGAAAGGTCAACAAAATTTCAGATCTTGAACCAGTAGAGCTACACAGGCAACACCTGATAAAGCAGACTGGGCCTGTGTTCATGAAAGAATTAAGCTGGCAGGGAAGTTTTGAAGAAGGTCTGATGCTGTAACCATCTTTTGTCTCAGAGGCAGTATTTAAAACAGGTAAGTGATTTCACCAGAACAAATCAAATGGGTAAGATCTACTCATATGAGGAACGATTATTTTGGGAACCTGCTCCTGATGTTGGGAAACAATAATTACATAGCAGGAAACACTGGCATCAGCTTCAAGAAACATTTTAAAAAAACCCTATCAAAACTATTGAAAAATAACTAAAAATATATGCCAAGTTTCTGAGGTATGAGCACTTTTTTCAAGTGGAAAGACCATGTTAAGGACTACCAGCATCTTCTGACAGATTCAGAAAACAAGCATTGTCAAAAATGAAAACCATGCAGTCTCATACACTATCTTCAGTAACCTTGACCCAAACACAGGTACATTTATGAGCACTTAGGTTGTAATTGAATGTTACTGGTGGTTGTCTCACAGTGAAGTTTCACAAACAGCTCTGATATTAACATATGTATCAAAAAAGTCTAGTCTGTTCTCCCACAGTTCTGCTGACTCAGGGAGGTGGATGTAAACTAAAAATACAGCAAACTAATCTAGTAAGAACAATAACTGAAACATTCTGTTTGCAGGCATTTCAAATTATCTTAGTTGCTCTTTCTGGGCTTTATCTTCAATCAAATACACTTTGCTTGTCATTAGTTTTAAGTCAGGAATGACTAAGTGCAAGATGCAATTACAAATTGAAGATATTGCAGAAGAATGCAGCTTCCACTGCCTTTTCAAGAAGCACAATGATATATATATATATATATATATATATGTAGAGATTCATAGATTATGAAACTAGAACAACTATTATGTAATCTAGTCTAGTATTTGCAAAAGGCCAAAGGATTTTACGACAAGATTCCTTCATGACAGCCATGACTTCTGACTGAACTGGAACACATTATTTAGAAAACAAAATCCATTCTAGAGGTAGGACAGGCCCCAAGTCAAGCAGAGTTCAAGTGAAAGAATTGCCAGTAAAGCACCTCAACCTCCGTGAACACCAGGTAGAAGCGAAACACGACCCTCAGCAACTTATTCACCTGAGCCCACTGCCCTGGCACGGCCAGAAGGAGCACTGCCTGCCAGTGATCCAGGCAGGACTCACTGAAAGAGCAAACTGCAGCCAGGGCACTGTGCAGCCTGGATGTTCTCCTGTTCTGATGGCTAGAGACAGGCAAGCTGCCAGATATCCTGGCACTGAGCAGGGAAATGCAGCCTTCCAGGCTAAGGAAGCCCATGGCTCTTTCAAAGGGGCACTGGTTGCCAACCATCAGCCTGCAGGTGCCGTCGCAAAGAACCAAGCTGGCCATGGGGCATTTGCAATTCAAAGCCCAGTGGCAAGTGCTGGCTAGCTCAGCCCCAAGGAGTAATGCTGAGGGTTGGCCATGGTCAACAGACCAAAAATGTGTGACCACTGCTCTAATGGCACTCTGTGTTTTATTGATCAATTCAGAAACTGGAGATAATGTCAGCTCCTATGTTTCGAATGTCTGTTACGCATTTCTTTTTACTTGTACATTACTGTACAGAATTATCAAGGTTGCAAGAGAGCTTTAAGATCACCCAGTCCAACTATCAACCCAGCACTGCCACTGTAACCCCAATCCCCTGAACCACATCACCCAGCACCAGATTCAGATGCCTCTTGAACGCCTCCAGGGATGGCAACTCCATCACCTCCCCGGGCAACCTATTCCAAAGTCTGACCACTCTAACAGGGAAAAAAATTTTTCTAACACATAATCTGAATCTTCCCTGTCTCACCTTAAGGCCCATTTCCCCTGGTCCTCTCACTGCAGGCATGGCAGAAGAGACCAGCTGCCACCTCACTACATCCTCCTTTCAGGTAGTTATAAATTGATGGGGTTCTCGCTGAGTCTCCTTTTCTCAAGATTACACAAACCCAGCTCCTTCAGCCATTCCTCACAGGACATGCTCCAGACCCTTCATGACCCTTGCTGCCCTTTACTGGACATACTCCAGCACCTCAGTGTCCTTTTTGAAGTGAGAGGCCCAGAATCAGATACAGTACTCGAGGTGTGGCCTCACCAGTGCTGAGTACAGGGGGACAATCCCTGCCCTGGTCTTGCTGGTCACACCATTGCTGATACAGGATGTCACTGGCCTTCTTGGCCACCTGGGCACAGCTGGCTCATGTTCAGCTGCTGTTGACCAGCACCCCCAGGTCCCTTTCTGCTGGGCAGCTCTCAAGTGACTCCTGCCCCAACCTGTTACATTGCATAGGGTTGTTGTGACCCAAGTGCAGGACCTGGCCCTTTCCCTTAGTGAAGCTCCTGCACTTGTCCTCAGTCCATGATGAGTCTGCTCTGGTCTCTCTGTAGATCCTTCCTGCCCTCAAGCAGATCAACATTCCCACCCATCTTGGTGTCATCTGCAAATTTACATCAGGTATACACCTGATCTACGGCTAAAAGGGCCCAACTCCACTTTAACACAGGCAAGGGTCAGTCTGCTGAAAGCAACTTAGTTATAGCTAAGCTACTGGGTGAATTTGGGCCATTATTCAATCTATACTTGTGCTTCTTTATAAAGATACTTTACTTACATTTAACAATTATTTCAAGTGAGATGTAGGACAGCATTTTGTATAAACCGTTACTCAGAAACAGAGCTATGCTGAAGCAAAAAATAAACAAAACTTTTTTCCTCCTGCACAGGACACTTGTACTCTGCAGTTCCCCAGCTGTCAGGCAGAAACACCCAGGGAAGATGTATTGTCCCACAGAGAGTGCAATGGCCTTCTCTACCAGGTCCCTAATTCACCCAGTGCCCTTCTCAAGAGGTTTTCACCTTATACCATCTGTTTGTACATGTGTAAAAAAGGCAGGCAGATTACATGGAAAGAGAGGACACACTGGGATAGGCAGTTCTGACTGGATTGAGTGCTTGTGCATGACTGTGGATGTGTGGGTATACTGTACATGTATTTCTGTACAGGTATTTGGCTTCGAATTCTGTATTTCTTCTGCTCCACATCCACACATGTGCTGAGTTCTTTTTACATTTTATACATACGTTATATTATAATGTTGTTTATGTTCTTGAGGAGAGAGCAGAGAGAATCTATTTACAATGTTTTTTCACTCCTTTTTAAATATTACACAAACCTCTGTATTAATGGTGGTAATATTCTCCTAATAAAAACTGCTTCTAGAAGAGGATTGCATACATGTATTTGCAAGCACAGAGTGCAATATATAGAATGTAATGTTTTCTCCCTGTGTTTGTGTCTTTTCTGACTTCTGCAGAAATATCTGTAGTTCTGTATATCTGAGGTCTATGTATTGCAACATGTTTTTGCAGAAACTGTAGCATTTCAGAACATATGTAAACTGCTTATCCTCTGATGTAGTAAAGGGAAATCTAAGCAGATTTTTCATGTCTATGGGCATTTTTTTTTTTTAAGTGCAGCAAAAATTGCTACATGTCCCCAAGCACAAACCCCACTTGGCATGTTTTTATGGGTTTGTGCTTTTATATAGTAGCCAACATATTTATGAAAATGAAAATTATTTCAGAGTAAAATCTGAACTTGTAAAGGTCTGAATAAATATTTAGTCAAATAAAGTAATTTTGGGTTCCTTAAATGTAAGGTTATTTGCATATTTATTTATGCTTAATTCCACATTGAAGTAAACAGATGGCAGACCCCCTGTCATAACATCACGTGAGAGATAAACAGATGCATGGGACACTTTTTAACCACAATAAACCCCCCCCACATTAATTATTGGATCCTCTGATTAAAATTGCATATACCTTTCAGTGATACAGGAAAGATGAAGATCTGTGAAGGCTCACAGAAATAAAATACTGAAATTATTCTAGAGGTTGCATCAGAACCTCTTAAAACACTCTTTGCAAATATGAAGGGAGTAAGGCAGCCAGAAATGAAAATACAGGAATCCAAGGCACGCACACTTTCCTTGCAATTATTTCAAATTTTGTGTTCAAGTTCATTGCCTAACAGCAGGACAAGGAAATTGTCTAAAGGAGTATAGTGACTCCTTGAACCATTATACAGCTCCAGAGCATGAAAACACTAAAACATTGTCCTCTATTCTTCAATCAAATAAAAAAGGTGTTTTCCAAATGTGCCTGAATAATTTGAAAAAAAACCCACCTGAATTAATGTACTCTCATTTCTTTTAAAAAAATCAAGAAAATAAACAAAATGGCTAAAGCAGCTGATACCTAAAATTAGGTGAGATCTGCCATCTTCAGTTGCACCTGAGTCTCATTCTCTGAAGTACTGTAGATTCAGTGGACCCAGGATACCTGATACCTAATTTCTATTGAACTGTAAAAGTCTGTAGCCTCTGAATCTCACAACACTGCAGAAGTAAATCTGGGCTTTGGAGCAGTGCTGGGATTGTCAGGGTGAACCTCAAATGGTCCTGACGCCTTGGCAGAACATGTTTTATCTGCCATATGGATAGACTGTAAGTCTCCAGCTAGTCTGTCCTTGCAATGATGATGAAAAAACCCCAACAAACTGGTGGGTATTTCCACTCAGGGCCCTGATGCCGTTTCCTGTACAAGAAATGAGATCTGGCCACAGCTCCAGCTGCCTCAGAACAGGCATCCAAGGACAGTATGGATGCCACATAACCTTGAGCAGCCCAGTATTTCTGGGATAGCACTGCCTAGAGCAGAGCAGACATAGCAAAAAGCACCCACTTGCTTCTTTATGTCATCTTAAGGATAGATTCACTTTAAATTAATGAAAACTGCTGCTTAACTCCTGTCTTGCCCTCTACCCACCAAGGTGCCTGTGAGCACAGTCCAAACCAACCACATACCTGTCTACGTCCTCTCCTTGCCTGTAGCTCACCCTGGCTAATTCAGGTGGGTTTCTGCTTACTTGGTTTCTTAAAGTGGGTACTGTGATGGAAACCTGAGTTGCATTGCCTTGCATTCCCTTAACTTACCTAACCCTAAGTTAGGCTCTGCCAGTTTTGAAAATAAGACATTGGTTCCCAGGTCTCAAGAGTACAGATGTTTCCACTGATGCCTGTTTTGAATGACAGACATGGAATACAAGGAAAAGAAGTTCTCAGTGAGTTCAGGGGAAAGATGAGACCAAGCACTAAATTTTGAAGTTTGTTTCCAAGTAAGTTTCAATGTGTATTTGGGTTTTCTTTATCTGCAGCACTGTCCTTATAAATTGCCATTGTTTTCTTTGATGAAAGACACATCCTGGAATTGTCTGCCAGAACAAAGTGTGTTGAAATGCCTGTTTCTTTCTTTCAGGGTAAGGATTGGCAATTTTCAATGGACACACCAATCCTTCAAGGAGCTACACATATATGGGACCAAAGTCTTGTGGGACCAAAGTGAAACTCTTGATCCCAAGGGACATAAATAAATGATAAAAAAATAAGCAAATAATTTCACAAGGTTTTGTATTTCGTCTTTCATATTTCCTATGGTATCTCTTAGTTAAACTAAGAGCTTGCCTTACTTAGGGGCCCTTTTAGTACTGATGCACACAGGCAAACCCTAAGGGCAGACTGAGATCCACAGCCCAGCAGCACTGCAGCTTACTGAGTTATCCGGGGACAACTGCCATACCATGAATGTGTGGCATGATATGACAGCAGTCACGTTTATCCCACTGAAAACAGTGAAGGCCCCCATGACCAAACCAGGGCTATCTGAGGCTTAAAAACATGAATGGGACTGCAGCAGATGAGAAAGTGGCCTAACCCAGTACTTTAATCCTGATGAGAAAGGGATAAATGCAGAAGGATACAAACCAGGATTGGAGAAACACTATTTGTGAGCGTTTTTTAAAATCACCACTACAGATACAACTTGTGACTGTAAATGGTTTGTTTCTCTGTTGTGCATCGACACCAAGATACATAGGTTACTCAGAGAGACATTTTCCTGGCATTGAGAAACATGAAAGTTGAGAATGCAAAGAAGGCAGAGATTAAGTCAGAAACAGAGCAGAGGAATTGACTGAAGCAACACAAATGCTCATTAATGCTCTAGCTGGTTAAGAAAACTCAGAGTGTCTTGGGAAAAAATTAATGGCAATTTATATTACAACAGTACCAGGTACTGGAAAACCTCAGGTTTCAATACACATTGAAACTTACCTGAGAACTGCCTTCAATGTCCCCTGTTTTCCTATCTTTGAAGGATACAAGGGTTTTCTTTAGTCCTATTGTGACAGTTCCTGACAAGCTAGCAGAGTCCATTGCCTAAAATCAGAGGATCTAATGGCAAATATTCATTAAAAATATTCACAGTTTTAAGGCTTTAAAGAAAGAGTTCCTGTTTTAATGAAAAGGACGACAACTCTTTCAGGAAAGAAGTAACCCCTTTTCACCTTCTAAAATGTGAGGCAATTCTGAAGTTACATTTCTCAAGAAAAACTGTTTTCTACAACTTAGCCGATATCAAGAACCTGAAAGCCCAAATAATTAGAGACATGTAAGAATCACCGAACAGCATTAAAAATTCATCTGTAAATAAATATCACAGCAGTGCCACCACTTATATCATCTTGAGGTGCCAAAGTCATCCTGAGCTAGCATCCTGAGGTCCAAACAATACTAAAATGTTAGCTGAGACACTCTCTTTCCTTTACACTAACGAACTAGGTGACAAGGTCATCTGCCCACCACTGTACATGCTACCTTCAAAGGATGAGATCAGACCAAGTACTGAAGATCTTAAAAAAGTATCTGATGGGAACTTGATGACCATGTTATCAGACCACTTGTCAAGGGGTGATTGATTCACTTTCACTTTTCAGAAAACCTGCCCTTAATTTTCCTCACTTAAGACATTGCTTGACTCTACTTGTTTGCCTCACTCCCTATGCTCTGAGTTCAGAAGCCTTATACTTTACTGGGCAACTTTCTTTGTTGTGCCTGCAGATAACAGACCTGATGACTGACGAGGTATCACTTCATAAGGGCACATTTTCCACAAATATTTATTCAAACTGTCTCCACTGTCCGTTATTGGTACCCAGGAAGATCTAAAACATCATAATGAATTCCTATTTCGTTCATCTACTCTAGCTGTCACCTCAATTTCCACAGAAATTATACTGGAATGCATGATACTGTAAATACTGGTATCATATTGTCACTTTTTCCTTTAAAATCTTTTAAAATGTCAGACTACACAGAGTAATATATTCAAACAGGTTGTTATAGCTGAGCTTTTGACAGAGAAATCTTAGACAGCCTGTACGAACACACTGCACTAACTACACCTGAGCTAACTTTCCCTATTAAAACAGCTCCAAAAGCTTTCCACGAACAAATTAACAGTCTTCTTTAAAGCTGAATCTAATTATAACATGAGCAAGAAGAAAACATTAATTTAGGTCAGGTCCAATGACTGTTGCTATTTCTTGTCATATCAGAACAACGTTTCAACTACAGTGTTGAGTTTAATTACTTAAGTTTGATGTTTAAATATGTTTTAATTAGGACTGTGACTGAATTCTGGTGTTAAATGATCTAATTTCCAGCACTACACTGTTGCATACATCATGCATTTTCACACCTTGACACTGCCTCCACAATTCTGTGATTGCATTTTTTTATTGTTATGATTAACTTTCTACCACCTTGCCAATGGTGCATACCATGCTGGGGTAAGGAAAGATGTTTCCTGGTGAGTATAAGGTTTAAATAAGAAGCAAGGAAACATTTGAAATATTTTGAATGAGCACATGAAAAAAAGGACAGCTCTCAAAACCTGAACTCTTAGGGTACAGCAGGCTTGTAAAGTTGCCTGCACAGTCTGATGGAACCTTTAAGCAAAGGACATCAGAGGAATTTATTTTAAGTATCACTCTCCCGGCCCTCCCTCATTCTCCCGTCCCCCTGAAACCGCAGCTCTCCGAGACTCTCTTCTTCCTTACGCATCCTGAATCGAACGGGCAACTCCTCGCCGGACTCTTAAATAAGTTTAGAAACGCGGGATTTGTCATTCCTGGGCGCAGGAAGCCCGGCCGAGAGCCGTCCCGCAGGGCAGCGCAGGGCCGGGCGGTGACTGAGGAGCCCCCGGGGGCTGCCATTCCCGGCGGGAGCCGCACTGGGAGAGCTTGGCACCGGCCATCGCTCCCCGCCGCCGGCTCCCTGGAGCGCGGGCCGCTCCTCTGCATTCATTGCTGAAGACAGGCAGCTTTTTAGATCGTAACACGGCTTTGCCACCACACGCCTCCCGCCGCCGCTCCCGCCACCCGCACACATGCGGCAGCCGCGCCGCTGCCCGGGCGCGCCCGACCCTTCGGGAGCGCGGGGGATCCGGGTTTTTAACGGGCGGACCAGGAATCCTGCCCGGCTGTCACCGCACCGCCCCGGGTCCCTGCACGGCATGACACAGCCCACCCCGGGCAGCCTTCGCTCGCCCTTTCCCCGGCGCTGCACAAAGGGACCC
>VZRZ01002925.1:38380-52125 GCA_013398175.1 Climacteris rufus
CCGCCCGTCACAGGATCCCCGAGCGGGCCGGGCTGGAGGGGAGCGTGGTGGGCACCGGGCCCGACCTCCCTGCTCGAGCAGCGCCATCCCACAGCACGTGGCAAGGGATTGCGTCCAGAAGGCTCTTGAACATCTCCAGTGAGGGAAATTCCACAACCTCTCTGGGCAGTCTGTTCCAGTGATCGGTCACCTGCACAGGGAAGAAGTTCTTCCTCATGTTCAGGTGGAACTTCCTGCGCATCAGTTTCTGCCCGTTGTCTCTTGTCCTAAGCTTGGGAACCCCGAGAAGAGCCTCCAAAAGGCTCCATCCTCTTGGCACCCCGCAGTTAGATACACATTAATGTCTACACATTTGGATACATTTAGATAGTCTGTTGTAGTGGCTGAACAGGCACAACTCCCTCAGCTTTTCCTTGTAAAACAGATTATCCAGTCCCTTCATCATATTTGTTGCCCTTCACTGGACCCGCTCCAGGGTCTCCATGACTGTCTTGTTCTGAGGAGCCCAGAACCAGACAGAGTGGAAGAGCAGGAGCACCTCCCTCGACCTGCTGGCAATGCTTTTCCCAATGCACCCCAGGACACCATTGCCCTCTTGGCCACAAGGGCACTGCTGGCTCAATGCCCGCACCGTGTCGGGCCCGCGGGGTGCTCCTCCCGCGCACGGCAGGCGCGGTCAGGGCCGGAGCGGTGCGGGCGCCGCACCAGAGCCGCACAGCGCGTCCGCCCCCGCCTCGGCAGCTCCCTCCGAGACCCGCGCTGAGCTCGGGCTGGCTCAGGAGCAGCCGGCGGCGGGGCGGTGCTGAGCGGACAGCTCCCGCCTGCCGCGCCGCCGGGCTGCCCGGGACAGGAACACGGTGCTGGGAGTACCAAATTCTTGGTGCTTGGTAAAAAAAACTAAATTGCCTTTCAGTGAAAGGAATTATAACGGTTTTGGCAAAACCGTCGTTCTGTTCTGCCGAGAGATGGATGAAAGGACATGGCTGTGATGGTAGCATTTCTCTCTAAATTCAGCAGAATGCTTGTATCACAGACAAATTCGTGACAGAGTTCTCGGGCCCTTCACATGGAACCAGGAGCCACGTCTACATCTTCGTTGTGATGTATGGCTGCTTCAGCACACACAGCTGTGGTTTCTACAATGCTGAAGTGAAATTACCATCCTTCTTACTCTTAAATAGCATGAGAATACGACCAAGACAATATAAAGCCAAAACTCTTTAGAACAGAGAGGCTCCATTGGCTATTGTTAACCCTGATAGAATAAAAAAAAAGTGGATTGCAGTAGTACTTAGCTTCGGTGGGCACCATGAGTGTTGTTCTTAAAAAACAGATTTCATCACAGATGAAGAGCATCTAAGGCCATTCAGACTCGTGAGGAGTTACAAGACAATTGTGCCTCAGGGTCTTTCCCCTTGAGAGCTTAATTTCATATGCCTTCATTTTTCGCACATCTTCAAAGGCGACCAAGTGCAATACAAAAAAATGTATGAGCTATGTGAAATGGAAAGGGGTAGGTGAGTAAGTATGAGGAGATGAGTAAGAAAGTAGAAAGAAAAGAGCATGTGGAAAGAAAGAAAAAAGGAAAATACATATCAAAAAAGGTGAATGAGCAAGGAAAACAGGTAGCCAAACTAAGTGAATCTCACAGCTGAATCTTTTCCTTATAACTAAGCTCCTTTATCAGTGATTCTGCAAGAACTACTCACACATTATGGAAAGCATACTCAAGGGAAATGATTAAACCATGATTAATGCAGCACTCGGCCTGAAATTTGTAGCTCATTTTCTTAGCAAAAATATTTGCACGAATGTTATGCTGTTAAAAGAATATTTGGACAGAAGGATGAGCACTGGAGCAGCCAGAGGTAGCAGGCAGCCCTTTTATAAACCCAACCACATATGCCAGCACTTCAGAGACCAGTGCTGGTGTCCTGAAGGAATAGCACCAGGTATGGACGTATCCAGGGTCAGTGTCCAGCCCTCCCTGACCAGGCAGGTGCATGGGAATAGAGATGAAAGGGAAGTGGACTTTCTTGCAGCTGGATGATTGCCAACATACTGGAAATGTAAGTTCCCTTGCCTTCTATTTCTTTTGAGCATGAAAGACCAAATTACATCTTTGCTTTCATGTTGAGAGTTTGCTATTGACTCCAGGTGCATTTTGATTAATCTTTTCTTGAGATAAGTTTTTCCACATACATGTAATATTAAAGCATGATGTCTCTCTTGTGGTAGCGTTATCACCAATCTAAGCTGGAATTTCAAAGTGGAAGTGGAATACTATTGGTGCTGTTTATTTCATTTCCACCTCTGGTAAATACTTTATGTATTCTGTCCTTTTGTTTGAAGAGCAAGGTAAAGAAATGTTGTGTACCTCATTATGAGAGAGAGAGGAAGTTGAAATAATGGCAGAGGGAAGGTTCTAGGGTCTGTGATGTTTGTCCAAATGGAATTTGTTTGACAATCTTAATCAATGTATTGGATGTTTTCAGTAGGTACCCTAAACTGCATCTTCTTCTAGCTGTTGATGCAAAATGAGCTTTCAAAAGGCTGGAGTGTGTCTTCTTTACTCTCTAAAATAAATAAATACAAATTAGGTTTGATTGGAAAATCTCAGCAGATGGTCTTCTGTGAATCCTTAGAAGTCAGCCAGCTTTTAAAAGAACAGTGGAGCAAGAGTCATGGGTGGGAAGGTTCGTGCATCTGATTTCTTTTCTGTAGCCAATACTGTGTGCCGGCTGATCATGGTCTCCTGGGCCCCCTCCTGCCATTTCTACACAAGTAAGAGGGACACATCACTGTGGCCTTTAATGACTGAGCTCTCTGCAACAGCTGCTTGGGTTGAATAGACATCTGATGCATAAAAATCCTGTCCCAGGGTGTATAAATTGACATTACATGCAAACAAGCCAGGAAACCATGACCCCAATCCTCCTAACACTAATTTCAAGGTTTGAATTGACTAGACACCAAACATGGAAAAAACGTAACTGTTAGGAAGGTTCCATCTTACACATGGTGGGTTTGGGTTCTTTTTTTTTTTTATACAGAACTTCAGTTTTCAAACTCGAACAGTTAACTCTCAAAGTATGAAAAAGGTTAAAAATGATATGTTTAGGTGTTACATTGAAATCCTCTCCTTTTTGAAACTGAAAGTATGATCCCTTTCTGATCTTTGTGGGCAGCTGAACATTATAGAGACAAATATTCTGCGTAGATTCTTCTATATCTTCAAGTCTTAATTTTTAAATATCTCCCCCTTTTTTTTTCTATCTATTTATTTTATATTTTTAAATCTTTCAGTGGAGTATTGATCAGTGCCCACAACTGTAGCTAAACAAACTTCCGTTCCTTGTAGACACCAACACCTATAAAACCTTTCTCACTCTTTTACCATATTACACATATTAAACTGATTCTAGCAGACTAGCTCTGACCATGAATGTGTCCACTTCCCTCAGAGGGGTTTTTCTGCCCCCTGTATTGCATAGAACTGCATCTGAGATCTGTAGCAGAGTGCAAAGACTTATATCCAAGCCACTTGCTAACAAGGTATTTTGCCTTTGTTGCTCACAGATGTCCTGTGATCTTACTCCTACAGAGAAGTCTGTAAATACTCAAGTCTCCAGGCTAAGGACATTTCCTTTTTTAAAGCAAAGATATTCCTTTATTATGACGTCCTTTGTAAAGCAGGGACTGGAATGCATTGCAGCCATTGGAGGATATGAAGTGTCTGAAGTGCCTCAGTGGATCTCAAGCACCAGTTAGCACAGCAGAAGTTGTATTGAAAATGGTCTTCATCCAAGAGAGGCTGCAAAAGTCTTCTGACCTATAATTGGGTGATAATGAAGAGAAACAGACCCTCACATAATTTCTGTTCAAAAGTCATCAGGATAGTATGAAAAACAAGGACTGGTCTGGTTAAATAGTGTTTGACTGCAAAGCCAAACATCTACAGGAAACATAATAGAATAAATTACTGAATATTTAACTGATGAGCTAAATTTTGCTTAAATGTATATATTTTGGACAGTGAAGGTTTTAACAGCAAGACTTCATAAGGTCAACTGCAAGACTTTTTAAGATGAAGGAATGGTTTATGTCTGGAGCAGATTGGTTAAAGTACTATGTTTCTATGTATGTACCTAGGTATGCATAAACCAGTGTATATATGTATCCATGTATCCATGCTAATTCTAGACATACTGGAATTAATAGTCAAAAATACCAGAAAGAGATACCTAATTGCTGACATGAAAAATTAGTTAAATCATATCTTTTTAGACTGAGATTAAAACCCTGCAATGGTAGATATTTTTTCCCCACCTGTGGAAAAAGAAGAGAGAGAATGAAAGGTATGAATTAAACTACACCCTATAGGTTTTCACTGCCTCCAACACCAATCACTTCACTGCTTCCATGTAATGTTTCTGTAGCTTTAATTAATTTTTAAGATGTAGTTCACCATTCCAGTGGAATGCACAGTGCTTATAAACTATCCTCTTTTTGCCAGAATAAATCAAAAATATTTACTGTTTATGAACTAGTCTAATAAAATGTATGCAGACTAAATCCACAAAGCTTTTCTATATGCAACGACAGTCCATAAATTCTGAAAAGTAAAAACATGGTATTTGGTACAACATGATCTTATACCTGGTTCTTCCCACAACTGCTTAGTGGAAATGTGATGTTTAGTAAAATTTATGTTCTCAGATACTTACATAGAATAAAATTAGTCAATCTTTATGTAAGAGTTTAACTAAAAATATCATGTTAGTTCTCGTATGGTTTATAAGTAAATCACCTGAAATACACAAATTATTGAAAATAGTGGCTTTTGATGATGCCATTCATCTGTTCTTTATAGCACTGTTTTGAATAAATGGGGTTACTCACTTCGGGGTACGTTGTGTTCTTTCTCTTTCATGAACTACTTATATGAACACTTGTGAAAAAAATGGTGAGATGTCACGGTTGGGTTTTGACCAATAGGGTATCTGTCTTCATTTTATTTTTCCAGAGAGATGGTCATTTAGTGTGGGAAATATTATTAGATGTCCTTGCTAATTTTAATAATAAAACTTCTAGTTATTGAGTAATTCTTGTTAGGGAAAGTTGAGGGATTTTTCAGCAGTGGGACTTTTCTGATGGATGCTCAGAGGTTGGGAAGCACTTGAATTAGCTAACCTCTGTTGGATCTTCCCTTCCCAGAAGCCAAATTATGTAATCAATCCACTCCTAACACAGTTCACTCTCACGAGAAAGTTTTTCTGAATGTCTAATCTGAATCTTCATTGCTGCAAACTACTGCCACTGCTTGCTTTTTCAACTGGACATAGAAGAGTTTTACTCTCCTTTGCTTTTTGTATGACTACTGTGTTTTGAAACAACAGTTTGAGGATTTTGAGTGGAGAGCTGAGATTCAGCAGGCAGGTTGGTACTTTAATCACATCTCTCCTGACTTTTCTAGACTAAACTGCCCCAGTTGCAGTAATTTCTCTTATGTTATAGGTCTTCTCATTATCCTCCCTGTCCTGTTTTGGGTTCTCTGTAGATTTCTTACAGAGTGGTGCAAGCACAGGACTACAGCTGCAACTTCATTGCTATCAGAAAATACAGTGTTGAATATTACATGTCTCTCTACTTTTTATATCACAGTATAAATGAGATACAGATAGAAATCTATCTGTCTCTCCACTTTCCATATCTCAGTATAAATGAGATATAGATAGAAATATAGATATTGTCTAAATTATTCATATTCTCTGCCTTTCTTCTTACTGTTACAGATAAAATATTATTTAGGAAAAATCTCTTTCCTATTTACATTTAAACTATGTTGTTATCCCATCTATCTCTTTTTCCCTTCTTCGGGCTTTCCAGATAGGCACTCCAATCTCCTTAAACCCACACAAAGCTAAGACTACCTTTCCTGCACATATTTGTATTGCACTCATTTCTATCCATTTTCAATCTCTCTGGTGTCTTCCTTTTCCACCAGCTCAATTTCAAAATTCCTGGACTGATCATCAGTACTCTGTCACACTATCTTTTCCAGAATTATAAGTGTCTAATACTGTTTCTCTCCACTGTTCCTGTCAACCTTTATCTTTCCATTTGTCAATGTTTTATGCAAGTGCCTTCGCAGCTCTTTTCCCATACTATTTCAAATGCAAACCTGCCAAGAGAAACTTAAAAAAAAAATCATACTGTAAATTGCATTTGAGTGATTTTTAGGGGTTCACATTAATATTTTGGTACCAAAAACTTAATAACTGGAGAGTTTCATAGTCTGGGTAAAGACACACACTTTATTTAAAACAAAACACCTACATTATGCACTGTGAAATGGCTATGTGGCAGCTAGTTTAGCTTTTACTAGTTATTATCTGAAGGCTTCTTCCATTTTGCCTAAACTGAGGCAGATTAAGTCCAAACGTGATTGGAAAGACCTTTTCTCTCAAGTTCACAGTTACTTTCCCGATCGTGTCCACAGGAAGAATCAAAAGCTGGACTTGCAAGGAATGAAAAATTTGTGACTTGCTAGTGTTGGAAAGAAAGATCAGATGCCAGTGGAACAGAGACACATGAGGAGACACCATCACTGGATCTGACGTGACTTGTGTTTCTACCTTGCCTGTGGTGATGAGGCAAGTTCAAAATCTTGTATGATGATCTGGACTCTTGGCTGGGCCAGTTCACCCTGACTGGATCTGTGGGACGTGGCCCTAGATGTCAAGGTCCCCACCCCACCAGCCATATCATGTCATTCATGACGGAGCAGCTGCCCCTTGCTGCACCCTGACAGCTAGATCAGGTCTTCCCAAGCTCCCCCAAGCACAGTGGGGCCTGGCCCACTGCTGTGTGGGATCTTCTCTTGAAATTCCTCCCGAGCCATCAGCCTGACTGGGCTTTGATGTCCTCATTTTACTGGCCCTCTGCCAAGCCCCAGCTCCCGAGTGAACCCTCTTCCCAGAGCCCACCTGGCAGGCCATTGAGGCTGGTCTACTGCGTTCCTGCCACCCTCTAATTCCATCCACTGTGGCCCCTTCCCAGGCTGTTGTCCCTGCCCTGGCTCAGTGCCCAGAAAGTTATCCACTGACAACCCACAGCAATTAAATCCCTCTGCAGCAACGCCCTTCTGAACCCAGAGCTCTTAGGTGTGAGGATGCACCTTGTTTGTGGGGAATGTGAGCTGCTGCCAGGGCCATGAGGGCACTGACAATCCCGACCAGCCTCACTTGGGTCCCTTGCCCTCTGCTCGGATGCTCTGAGTTCTGACCTGTGCTGTAGGTCCTTGCTGGAGCTGAGCTGTAGGAGTGCTGGTCTCCATCCAGCTCAGCCATAGCTGTGCCCCTGGCTCCCTAGCCTGACATTGGACCTGCCTTGTCACTATGGACTTGTTTGGTGATTCCCCAGGCTGTGTCTGACGCTGGTTACCACCACTGGGCCCGATCCCCACCCATGGGCTGAATCGCAGAATCAATGAGGTTGGAAAAGACCTCTGAGATCATCAAGTCCAAGCTATGACCAAACACCACTTTGTCACCCAGACCATGGCACTGAGTCCATTGTCCAGTCTTTCCTTAAACACTTCCAGGGACGGTGACTCCTCCACCTCCCTGGGCAGCCCATTTCAATGTCTAATCACCCTTTCTGTGAAGAAATTCCTGCTAATGCCCAACCTAAGCCTGCCCTGGCACAGCTTAAGACTTTGTCCTCTAAGTCTGTTGCTGGTTACCTAGCAGAAGAGACTGAGCACCACCTGGCTACACCCTCCTTTCAGAGAGTTGTAGAGGACGATAAGGTCACCCCCGAGCTTCCTCCTCTCCAGGCTAGAACACCCCAGTTCCCTCAGCCACTCCTCACAGGACTTGTGCTCCAGACCCTTCACCAACTTCTCTGGACTTGCTCCAGCACCTCAACATCGTTCCTGAACTGTGGTGCCCAGAACTGGACACAGGACTCAAGAGGTGGCCTTGACTGACTTTGTGGCTTGAACTTGGACCTGCCTTATCACCAAGGAGGAGGCCCGTGAAGATGATCAGAGGGCTGGAGCACTTCTTCCATGAAGATGGGCTGAGCAAGTTTGGGCTGTTCAGCTTGGAGAAGGCTCCAGGGTGATCTTATGGAAGCCTTCCAGTACTTAAAGGGGGCCCACGGGAAAGCTGGAGAGGGACTTTTCACAAGGACAAATAGTGATAGGACAAGGGGAATGGCTTTAACCTCAAAGTGAGTGGGTTTAGATCAGATATTAGGAGGAAATTCTTTACTAAGAGGGTGCTGAGGCACTGGAACAGGTTGTCCAGAGAAGTTGTGGATACTGCATCCCTGGAAGTGTTCAAGGCCAGAGTGGATGGGGCTTTGAGCAATCTGGTCTAGTGGAAGGTGTCCTTGCCTGTGACAGAGGCTTGGAATTAGATGATCTTTAAGGTTCCTTCAAACCTAAGCCATTCTACACTTGCCTGGTGATCACTGGGCTGCGTCTGACCCGAGTCACCTTCATTGGACCTGACCCTGAGTTGTGTTTCTGTTTTTTTCTGTGACCAGTCTCATTACCATGGACTTGTCTGGGCTGATCCTGACTCCCATCTCCAGGCTGCCTTGCTCACAATCCTCAGGCTGGAGGAGAAGGCCCCACCTGTCCTGCCAGACTCCCCTACTGCAGGGAGCACTTGGCCCTTGCAGCTTTCCCACAGAGTAAGCACAGTCTTCACCAGCACCACTCCAGCAACAGAGCTGTAAGGATTACGAGACTTTGCAGCATCTCATGATGCTGTCCTCCTTTCTGCCAAAGGGATGTGAAATAGTGAACGCTGAGAGTATTCACCCATGGAAGCACATTTGATCTTCAGCCAGGTCTTGAAATGTAACAGCCTCTCTGCAATAATGTTCTGCTTATATTAATTAATATTATGCTTAGTTGTTCATTTTTGTGCAATTGTAAAGAGAGAGCGCTGAAAGTAGTTAAAACAGAGACTTTCATGCTGTGGCAATAACTGTATGCTCTTGAATACCACCGGCATCAGACTTAATTCTTAGACATTATAATTATGTGAGGGCTCATTTTCTGTGAGTTTGCTCTCACTTGTCTTCCCTATTTAATGTACATTATAATATTTTGTACTTTTCTCCTAGGCTTGAATGGGGATATTGTATTAGGCAAGCAGGTGATGAGATTCTGCTTGCTGCTCCAGTTAGTGTAATTCCACAATTCTGGTCCAGCTACTAGGATTTGAGGTAATTTAACTGCAATCAGAATTGCATTGTGGTTCATTTAAGAAAGAAAAATAATTATACCTGGATGTTCATTCCATAGACTTTTTTTTTTTGTCATAATGAAAATTAGTGTGTGTTCTTTTTTCTATTTCATATTTTTATTTCAGAGCCTTAACATCCTAATAACAACTTTATTCTCTGCATCCTGGTGCTAGCAAGTAACTCAGGCAGGAAATTAAAGAGCTGTGCAGAGAACAAAAGGCATTTAGAGGCCTGGTAAACAAGGAATCTACTCTTTTAACAGAAATGTCTGCATTATCATTATTGCAAAACAAAAGAAAAAGCATCTATTTCTTCATACTTCTATTAGTGAGAAGAGTTTTGTAGATAAAAACTTCTTGTAAAGTAATAATTTGAGATTTCTTTTATGTTTAATTTATGAAATCTGTGCTTCTTTAGAAGTTCAGTCCCCCAAACATCTAAGTAATTCATGCTGAAATGTCACATTAATAGCACAGTTTAGTAAGCAGCTGCAGACATGGTCAGAGCTGGATGAAATTAGATGTAAAAATTGTAAGTTAATTTAAGGATAATGTGCATTAATTCAGACTAATATAAGGACTAAAAGTAAGACAATGAAATACTCCATGTTTGTAGGAAACACACACATATAACATAAACACTCTTATCCTGAGTACCATGCACACAGACACAATTCTTCAAAAAGACTTAACAACAATACTTAACAACAATATAATAATGTTTAGGCATTTTGAGGTAGACATAGTCCAGGTGAATTTGCTACCTCGCTATAATTTATGATTTACTGGCATTGTTTTTATATCATCTCTCTTAGTTTTGAGAGATTTCTTTCCATTATCAAAAAAATTACCAACCATAAGCTCAATGTGTAATGTCTGAATCTGAGAACTTTAACTTTTTGTCCTACTGCTTCTGCAGCACATCAAGCATGCTCTAGACATAAAAAGCAAGACAAAAATAATCCTCAATAATTATTTTGTCCATTTAACTTCGTTTTGATACTATGCTTCACTTGTACTTTCCTATGTTAATATATACTACTGTTTGTATTATCTTGAAATGCTTGCAATGAGCTTATGGTATTTTCTATTAATAAATACCAATTGCAACTCTAAGAAAACAAAACAGAAAATACATCTTTGTTACCTTTTGTTGAAATCTGGGAGTTTCTTGTGCTGCTTCTTCTGTACTCTGTTTTTGACCGCCTACCATCTTCATTCTGTGCTTGTCTTGCACTTTCCTCTGCAGCTATCACACTTGCCTGGAGAAAAAAACTTTTTGGCTCTGAACCACCAGCAGAATTCCCACTTCTTGTTCTTAAAAAACAATTGAGCAAAGGTCATGCCAAGTTGTTCTTGTATGCTTGTCTTAAGGGAGGTTAAAGATCAGCTCAAAGTAATCTGCTGTGATAAAGCCATTTAGCAGAGGAAGTCCCAAATCTTGCTGGGTTATTTTTCCTCCCCAAAGCAAAACCCATCCCTTGCTCTTCCCCCACCTTTTCTTTTTTCCCCTGCAGCATTTAAATATGCTTGTTTGGCTGTGCTGTGGGAAACAGATGCATTTTTGTTATGACCAGAGATGAATGTCAGGACTGAACTAGCATCCATGAAAAAGTCTTTTGTTTGATCTGTGCTGTCCCACAGTGGAGCTATGGCAACAACTTCAGTTTGGGAAATTAACTGTATCACTGTGTACTGGCTCAAGTCACGGCATCACCTGATTGACAAACATGCCACTGTTCATAAGACAGCTGACAAAAAGTATTGTTTCATTTTAATTAAAAGCACTTCGATCCAGTCACTTTAAAAATCCAAAGCATTTGAAAACTAGGTATATGTGAAATGCAGTAGCATTCAATTTTTATTCAAACTGAAGAATTTAATTATATTGTTATTTCATAAATGTTTCTGTGTTGTAGCTTAAAAAATGGAGTAACTTCTGATTTTGAATCCCACATCATGCTCGGTGATGTGATCTTGTTTTGTGCACATGTTTAAAAAAAGTAAAGCAAACAGTGACACACTGCACTGAAGGAGAGGCTGTCTGTAGGTGTCGTGGTTTAACCTGGCAGGCAGCTTAACACCACACAGCCACTTGTTCACTTTCCCACCTGCCCCGCTGGTGTTCAATGTGGGAGTGAATTGGGGGAAAAAAAAAAAGAGTAAAATATGTGGGTTGAGATAAAGGCAGTTTAGTAGGACAGAAAATGAAGGGAAAATAAGAGTAATTAGAACATACAAAACAAGTGATGCATAATGCCATTGCTCACCACCCACTGATTGATGCTGAGCCAGTTCCTGAGCAGTGGCCTCTGGCCAGTTTTTCCTCTAGTTTATATACTGGACACAACATCTTAGGGTGTGGAATATCCCTTTGGACAGCTGGGGTCAGCTGTCCTGCCTGTGTCCCCTACCAGCTCCTTGTGCACCCAGCCTCCTCACTGGCAGGGTGGGGTGAGAAGCTGAAAAGCCCCCAACTTAGTGTAAACACTGCTCAGCAACAACCAAAACTTCAGTGTGTCATCAGCATTGTTATTTCCAGAATCCAAAACACAGCCCTGTACCAGCTACTAGGAAGAAAATGAACTCTATCCAACTGGAAACCAGGACAGTAGATCAGACAAGCATTCTTCCTGTAGCTGTCAGTGTTTCCAAGGATGCAGGTTTGCTGCAGCCAAGCTGCCCTATTAACTATCTACTGCTGAGAGGGGGGTCTTGTTCTGCCTGGGAATGGGCATTCTGGCTGGCTGTGTTCAGCCTCTTCTGGCATCAGGGAGCTGCTGCAGGTGGCTGGGGTGGTTCTTCTGCTTCCACCTAAGGCTAGGCCTAGCAGGGGGGTAATGTTGTACCAGGACCTGGGTATGTAAGTTAGGAGGATTGGGAGGTTTTTTATTTCTCTCTTACCAATGCAAAAGAGACTTGGTGGAGAAGGAAGGAAAATAATTTTCATTTTCAGAACCACGTAAATTCTCTCCTCTAGACAGTTGAAAACAGACAGTATATTCAGGCCAAATAATATGAGTTAACATTTCTGCAGCAGCACATCAGCCCTAAGGACAGAGTCTTGTGGTGCCACCTGCTTTTGTAAGAAGCTGGACTCAGTGGCTGCATATTTTCATGAGCAGTAAATGCTTCTCCACAAAATTCTGCAAATGAAGGTGGTAGGTTTTTTGAGTAATGACTGGCTAACGCTGATGTTTTTGGACAAAAGATTGAGGTTTTTCTGTGGTGAAACAGCATGAACCCCATCAGTTTCCCTGGGTTTCTGAACACACACACACAGACAGATCTAAGCCCTTTTAGAAGAGAGGACTTGTAAAGCTTTAGTTGTCTTAACTGAAGCTCTTAAAACCTTTCCCATCTACACTTGAAACTGAAATATATTCTTTTCTGGACACACTCCTTGCTCCTCAGCTGAAGGTTGATGTGTTAATACTCAACACGTGAGTGAAGGTATCTCTGAAGCATCAAAATGAAGAGAACGTACCCCACCTCCCCACCCTGACAGAACGTGTCAGGGGTACGCAAGGACAACTGTCTGATGGTTCTTTTCTCAGAGCCTTACACAGACGTGGCCTCTTAAGAAATCCAGTCTGAATCTATTTTTTTTTTCATGTCTAATGAAGAAGGAAATTTAAAAGAAAAAAAGGAAAAGGAGTTTGGCAAATAGGAGGACATCTGTTAGAATATATGTATATATAAAAAACTATATGTGTATATATATATATAAACTATATAAAATGCAGTTGTATTAAACATATATACATATATGCACACACATTAAATATATATATACACACACAACAATTCTGTCACTAAGCTGATCAGCCACTCCCTGCCTCAGAACAGACTCTAGGGAGTTATTTACTGCCTGAAACCTGTGACAGAGCGTAACACCTACTTTATATAAGTAAAAAGAAAACCACGGCTCCTATGGATATTACTCTCTCATGATCACTGCTCGGGCTTCAGTGGTTACATGTCGATGGAAAAGGAGTGAGAAATGCCCATTTCTCCCACCGGGGACTGATCCACAGCTGACAACCTTGCTGCAGGTGGTTCTTCGCCCTCACGCTCCAGCCCGGCTCCGGCTTTTATCCGAGTGGTACCAACCACGGCCTCCTCCCAGCCCAGGAGGTGCATTTATACATGGCTTTATACACGACATTTATACGTGATATATTTATGACAAGGCATTGAAACATGGCTTTGCCCCAACTGCGGCCTCGGACCAGTACGGGCTATGGGTCTCTGCAGCAGATGGAGCTCTGCTCAGATCCCTCAGACGCAACCGCGGGCCCTTAGGACGAACGAGCGCCTGCAAAGCCGCGGCTGCAGCGGCGGAGGCCCCGGCCCAGGACTCGGCCTCGGCCCAGCGGCGCAGGCCTCTCGCAGGAAGCGGCTCCGCCCGCTCCGGGCTCCGCTCCCGCCCGAGGCCCCGCGGGCCTCCAGGCGGCCGGACCGAGCCCTTCCCGCGGG